>JASSUY010005096.1:0-24934 GCA_032466535.1 Forpus xanthops
CAGCGGGATCCATCGCTCGTGAGGTGCTCCATTGCTCCATCACTCGTGAGGTGCTCCATTGCTCCATCACGTGCAGCGGGATCCATCGCTCGTGAGGTGCTCCATTGCTCCATCACTCGTGAGGTGCTCCATTGCTCCATCACGTGCAGCAGGATCCATCACTTGTGAGGTGCTCCATTGCTCCATCACGTGCAGCGGGATCCATCACTCGTAATGTGCTCCATCGCTCCATCACTCGTGAGGTGCTCCATTGCTCCATCACTCGTGAGATGCTCCATTGCTCGCAGAGGCTCCGTCACTTATGAAGTGCTCCATCGCTTGTGAGATGCTCCATTGCTTGGAGAGGTTCCATCTCTTATGAGGTGCTCCATCACTCGTGAGGTGCTCCATTGCTCGCAGAGTTTCCATCACTCGTGACGTGCCCCATCACTTGTGAGATGCTCCATTGCTCGCAGCGTTTCCATCACTTGTGAAGTGCTCCATCACTCGTGAGGTGCTCCATTGCTCGCAGAGGTTCCATCACTCGTGAGACGCTCCTTCACTTGTGAGATGCTCCATTGCTCACTGAGGCTCCCTCACTTGTGAAGTGCTCCATTACTCGTGAGGTGCTCCATTGCTCACAGAAGCTCCATCACTTACGCAATGCTCCATCGCTCATGAGATACTCCATCAGTCGTGAGATGCTCTATCACATGTCAGACTACACTCCATCACTTGTGGGGTGCTCCATTGCTCACAGAGGTTCCATCACTCGTGAGATGCTCCTTCACTTGTGAGACAACATTAAACTCACAAGGTGCTCCACCACTCCTCACAGCCATTCCCATGTGGGATCAGCATGGGGAAGGAACAATGGGTTGCATGTCCCTGCCAAGGGACAGTGTGCTGGATGCTCAGGCGTGGGCAGCCTCCTGGGATTCAGTTTGTGGAGCAGCTGGTGCAGACAGACGGTGCTTCCCATGCTCCTGCTGTGCCGGGGGCTGGCAGGACACTGACGCTCGTTTGGGATCATCTGAGCAGTAGCAAACTTCTCCATCCGGCCGCCCGCAGCTCCCACTGCACCGCCCCTGCGGCGGCGGGGAGGGGATGGCCCTCGTGGGTCCCCTGGGTGCTGTGGGAAGCGCTGGCTCCTCGGCTGCACACAGTCGCACACAGTGCTGGCGAGGCACGGCCATGGGGCTGCGGCTCCCGCTGCGCCGGAGCACCAGCTTCACCCCCGACCATCCTGCCCTCATGGAGATGCCCGGCCCCACTGCTCTGAAGATGGAAGCAAACGTCCTCATCATGGGAGCAGATAATGTGGGGAAATCAGGTAAGAAGTGTCCGTGAGCTGGGAGCAGGGGGGTCCAGGCAGGGAGACCCCTCAAAAGAGGCTGAAAACTGCAGCAGCGTTTGGAGAACAAGCTGCAGAGAAGCCCTGTGGAGCAAGCTGGGGAGATGGGGCTGAGTACAGTTGTGATTTGGGTACAGCCGTGATTCGAGGTGGGAAACTGAGCACAGCTGTGTAGGGTGAGCAGTGGGGAAGGTGTTTTCCACTGAGCTGCAGTCTGCTGATGTTCTGGTTTGTGCTGTGCCTCTGCTCACAGGCCTGCTGGTGACTGGGGAAGAGCCAGGATCGTTCCTGTTAGGGGAAGTTTGCAGGGGAATGGTGCATGACTGCTCTGAATTTGAAAAGGAAAATCCTTCGGGTTTAGGTTATTCTGATGGTTGTCCTGACGCTTCCCTCTGCAGCTCTGACTGTGCGTTTCCTTACCAGGCGCTTTATCGGGGAGTATGGAGACATGGGTGAGTGCCAGAGCATGGCCAGGTTGTTTCCCATTAGGGATGGGGATCAGGATCTGCCCATGGGATTTCATCGCTTTCCTTCCCCTCCTGCCTTTCTCCATTGCCTTTGCTGGCTCCCTGGGAGTTCTCAATGGTTGTCTTTGTTCAGTGGCCCATCTCTTTGCTCCACAGCTGCCTCTCTGGGGTGCAGAAGGTCCTGGCTGGCAGCTGGTGGCACCAGTGTGCCTGGGCTGAGCGCTGGAGGCAGCCTGATGCAAGGTTGCTGTGCTCTGTGGGGTTGTTGCAGCACAAAAAGGGCCCCGGGACATGTCCTTGTGGAGCTTGGTCTCCCAGGGTGGATGTGACAATCTTGTCCCCGGGAGAAGACCTATGTTGTGGGAGCATCTCTTAGGTCTGTGGAAATGACGGGTTTTTTCTTTGGCAGAATTCCTCTACAGCCACAACCTGACCATGGATGGCCGAGAGATTCTCTTCCACATCTGGGACGTTCCCAATTCCCAGGTGAGAGGACTCTGCTCCCATCACCCGTATTCATCCCAGGGGCAAAAAACCCTCCTCTGAAAGTTACCTATGAGGAACCACAGGCTGGGAGCTACAGCTGGGCAAAGCTGCTGCGTCAGATGGTTTGTAGATGACTGCAGAGCACAGGTCTGCAGTGTTGCTGGCAGGGTAACAATCATCACCATGGCCCGTGGTCCTCTGTCTGAGGACTTTAGAGCTGATGCACTAATATTACCAGTCCAGGCTGAGCACAGGAACAAAGTGGAAGTGCTGCTCTGATATTCCCCATGGTGTTATCACCTCCAGCCTGCAGTGCTTCACAGCTGGATAAAACCCCCTTCCTTTCCTCTTTCCCCAGGAGCAGGCAGATGAGGGCTCCTCAGAGGAGAAGCGAATCCAGTGGGCAGACAGCTTTGTCCTGGTCTACAGCATCTGCGACCGTGCCAGCTTCAACATCCTGCCCCTCAAAATCCAGTTCATCAAGGCGGCCAAGGAGGGGCAGAGCCAAGAGAAGGTGCCCATCGTCATTGTGGGCAACAAGCGGGACCTGCACCACCAGCGGGTGGTGTCCAGTGAGGAGGGCCGGCTCCTGGCCCTCTCTTTAGACTGTGGTTTCTACGAGGTCTCTGCAGCTGAGGCTTATCATGGGGCTCTCATGGTCTTCCATGGGCTGGCCGAGCGCATCCCTGACACCAAACTGGCACTGAAGAAGGGTACAGGGATCCGTGGCATCGTCAAGACCATGTCGTCTGTGTTTGCTCGTAAGCGAACAGACTCTCTCTGAGCTATGGCATGGATGTTGCTTCTGTCTGTGCTGGACCAAGCCTCCTCCCTGGGTGCCCATGGAGATGGTCTGTGTGCATAAGTATGATGGGTTCCCTGCTGTCCTCCTAATGCCAGGGTCTGGGTGACCTGCCCTACACAGCAGTGCAGCTGAGAACTGTAGTGCCTTAGTGTTGGCTCTGTGATGGAGCAGTCTCTATCCTTTGCTGTACCAGCTTTTTAGGCACCTCCTGCTTTCTCCTTCCATCCTCCAGCACTGGAAACCAAGAGGCAATTTTGACACAACTCTAGGCAGCAGCATTCCCAGCTCCTTCAGCAGGAGCTGTCAGTGAGCAGGGAGTTCATGCTGCTTCTGCCCTGCTGCCTGGCTCCTGGTCCTCCCGCTCCTACCCTGGGATCCTTATTCCTGTTTAATGTTCCTCAGGAGCCTCTCCGGTACCTCTGGAGCACCCATGAGTGGCAAGGTGGGGGGTTCTCTATCAGGGAGCCACTGGCAGTTCCCACGTGTGCATCACCACGTTGGGGTGTCCCCATCACTGGCTGACCCCAGAGGAACTCAGTGGGACCCCATCCCACCCGCCTTGCTTTAGAACCATCCTGCTCATGGTCCTCTCTCCCACAGCCATTTCCCCTGTGCAAGCACCATACGGGCTGTGCCTGGGAAAAACCAGGCGTGTGGCTTGTTCCCAGGACTGGGATCGCACCGTGTGCCTTTCCATCTGTAAGTCTGCCTGTCCCTGGGGAGGAAGGGAGGTGGGGAAAGGATGGGCTCATCGCTGAACCCTGCTGCTGCTGGGAGGCTTTTCCCTGCCTCTCCCCAAGGCCCTTCCCCTGAGAAAGCAGCATGCCGGCACAGGGTCTGTGTGTGCAGTACGGACACTGGTATCTGCCGTGAGATGCAATAAATTGTTTTTGGCAGGAAGCCCCCTGCTCCTTGGGGCTGTGAATTTGTACTCAGAGCATGGGAAGAGACACGTACTGTGCAGGACATGAGCACCCACCATCGCTGCTGCTGTGAGGAAGAGTTTCCCTTGGCCCTGGGTTGGGTGTCTCACCCAACTCTGCTCCCTCATTTTGGTGGCTCATGCTGTTAAAGCAGACAAGCATTTGGGGTGAGCGGCTGATCGGGAACGTTTATTACTGCAGCAGATACAATGACGTGTTGTGGGAAGCCAGGTGGTCCTGCGGGAGAGAGGGGTTCTATTTGTTACCACCGATCTTCTTCCTGACCCCACCATCATCTGGGGTGGGCGCACAGGGCTTTTCGACTCATGAGTCTTGCTGGTCAATGGGGACCTTCAACTCCTCCATGAAGGAACAATCTGTGGCCAAGGCATGAGCCGTGCAAAGGGGGATGGAGGAAGGAAGGATGGGAACCAGGCTTGTATGGTGATGTTTGGTGGCTTTGCTGTTCTTGCTCGTGTAGACCACCTCAAGTCCACACCATCTGCTTAACCCGGACCAGGGTGGAGCAGTGCCAGACCTGACTGATCTCTTTTTTATTGTCTTACCGCTCTTTCTGCATCTCCTTCGCCTTTCTGATCCCCCTTCCTTCTCCTTCCACCAACAGGGCTTTTGGCTGCCTTTGTTCCCCACCCTGGCCCCAATACATTCCGTGGCACGTTACCACTTTGAGCTCCTATCCCAATACAGGGGTGTGTGCAGGCTGCTGGCAGGGGCCGGCAAAGCGTGCTGGGGAGAAGGGTGGATTAGCGCAGGGCTGGAATGCGCTCACCCTCCCCGTGGCTCAGTCCTTCTTGAGGACAGGACTGTAGAGGCTGGTGTAGTAGGGCCGGCTGTACATGGGCTCGGGGCTGAAGCGGTAGGAGCCCTCGCTCACGCGCCTGCTGTAGGGGGAGAAGGCGGATTTCCGCGGTTGGGGACACTCGGGCTCGAAGGCAGGGCTGCGGTAGAAGTTGTGCCGCAGGAACAGGGGGTCCTCCAGCCCCAGGAAGGAGAGGGGGTGATGGCCGCGGTACAGCCGCCAGTCACCCCTCAGATGGGCTTTCTCCTCAGCCGGGGGGGTGGCAGGCTTGGCCTCCTCCTCCTCCTTCTGCTCCTTCTCTGTGCTGGGTTTGCTGCTCTCGGCTGCATCCTCTTCCTTTGCTGACTGCCTGCGGAGCTGAAGGATGGGGTGAGCACACAGCCAGGCTGTGCCTGCCAGCCCTGCTCTGCCTGAGCTTCACAGCCCCCAGGAGCCTCAGGACAGCCCAGTTTGTCCCCAGAGGGGTCTGCAGGGGAGGGGAGCAGGCAGCTGCGGTGGAGAGATGGTCCCAAGGGAAGCAGCAGGGTGGAGGAATCAATGGTTTGGGTTGGAAAGGACCATCCAGTTCCAACCCCCTGCCATGGGCAGGGACACTCACACTGTATCATGTGCCCCCAGGCTCTGCTCAACCTGATCTTGAACACTGCCAGGGATGGAGCAGGAAAGGAAAGGGGGCACAGTCTCAGCCTGAACTTCCCAGGAATTTGTGTGTACCCTGGCTTGGGCATGACCCATGTGAAGGTGCCACCATTGGCCAGTCTGCCGGCTCTATGGGAGACTCATGGTCATGGCTCAGGGGATGCTCAGGAGGAGGGTGGGACTGAGATGCCCTGGCAGCAACCCCATCTCCGTGCTCTGGTACCTCCTGGAGCGCTGGGGTGCTCACGGGGGGAGGTTGAACAAGATGGAGTTTGCTGAAGATGGATGGTTCGGACTCACCGGCACGTAGCTGTACAGGGTGCCCAGCAGATGCTTGGGGGCACTGACGAGGGTCCCCCCAAGAGCATCCACCGTCTCCATGGCCTTGGACAGCCTGCGGGGGGTGAAGAGGATCAACCCCTCTGCTGCATCCCAGGCCACCGCCGGGACCTTCTTCACGCTGGAGATGCCGGAGGCGCAGGCGGTTTGCAGGTTGTGAGCCATGCTGCCCACCAGCCCGGGCTCATCCCCTGCCTGCGGGAGGAACCGGCTCAGACTCCGGCCTCCCCAGGCAGGGCAGGGGTGTCCCTGTGCTCCCATCCCCTCTGCAGCAGGCTCGCTCCATGTCCCCCATTCCCCAGGGACCCTCTGCCTTGGGCTGTGCTTCCGCTGCAGGCAGAGGTGAAGGGCAGTGACCCCAACCTGCTGCTTCCCGTCCCCATGTCCCAGCGGAGCTGCTGCTGGGGACTGTTCCCAGCCCCACTGGCTCACACCATCCCCTGCTGTAGGGATAATGGAGGAGGAGTCTCAGGGGCACAGAGGGGAGCTTGGAGCTGATACCCTACAGCAGCAAAGGAGTCTTGAATATACAAGCCAGGATGCCTTTAGCCTTGGGGATTCAGGGAAGGGAAAGCTGCTGGGGCTGTCCCAACTTCCCTCCACCTCCTCCAAGCTGCAGTTCAGGGATGAGAGCCTTGTCCCAAGGGTATGGTGGGAACATCCCCCTTGCAGGCATGGTCCACAGGCTGGAGCATGCTTTGGGGCACCCCTACCTCACTGCTCCCCATTTCTCCATACCTCCTTGCTGTGGTGGTTGTCTTTCTTCCTTGCCTTCTGCTTCTGCTCTGACACCTTGCTTTGCTGCTGGCTCAGCTGGCCGGTTGTGGTGCTGTGCCCATCACTATGGACCTGTGGTGCCTCAGGTACACTTGGCTTGGCCAAGTTGCCCTGGAAGAGGAGCAAAACTCCACTGCTCAGAGAGAGCTGGTAGATCCCATCCTGCTTATCCTGAGAGTTTCAGGGGGCCTGGGGTGTTCATGGAGCAGGAGGGTCATTGATGCACATGGGAAGAAATCCCGAGGGCAACTGGGAGCGCTGGGATATTGGCACAGGCCAGGGAAGGGGATCCCATGGCAGCACTGGGTGTGAAGGAGAGGCACCTCCTTCTCCCCATCGTCCCTGGGTCTCTGCAGGGGCTTTCTGCTTTAGGAAGGATGTTATGGCAAGGCCATAAATCAACAATGTACATTGGGAGCTGGCTAAAAATAACCTATCCTGCTAACACAGCACAGTGTGTGTGAATGCACTGCGGTAACTGCCAGCCCTGGCTCATCCTGCTGAAACAGCAGCATCCACCACCCTGCCCTAGGATGTGCTCCAAAGAGCCTGAAATGTCCCATCTGCAGCCAGAATCAGCCCAAAGAGGTACCAAGGGGAGCAGGAACCCGGCACTCACCACGATGGGGATCCACATGGCCAGCTCCTGCCCTTTGGCTTTGGCACGCTGGAGGCCGTGGGTGGTTTGCTGGTAAGCACGGTGAGAGGCAGTGCTAACCAAGGCGCCGACCCGGCCCAGGGTGCTGGGAGCACTGGGAGCACTGGGCTGCTGCTGGGACACCTTTGCTGCTGACCCATGTGGATCTCTGGGCTTCTGATCTAAAGGCAGAAGAGTACTGTATGGGGTTACATCCCAGTGGAACAACACCTAAACGACCCTATGACAAAACCCAAGGACTTTCTCTGCCACATGGACCCAGCCCTTGCCAGACACCCTCAGGGCAGGGTTAAGGCATCAAGACTACCTGCTTCTTCATCCTCCTCCGGCAGCAGGTACTCCATCAACTTCTCCAGCCCTCCCAGGGCCGTGTCAACCCCGGCGGCTGCCATCTGGCTCACCGAGTTCCTCCTCGTGTACTTGGCTGTTGTCTCCACCGTGCTCTTGGTGGCCTCGTAGCCCTCTGCTGCCAGCTCCATGATCTTATCCATGGAGTTGCCAATGGTGCTTTTGGCGCTTTGGAGCGGGGTGGAGATGGTGCCTTTCAGTTCAGATGCGAGCTGAGGGTGGAGAGATGGACAACAGCCCTGCTGGGGTGTGCTCGGGGTGGCATGGGACAGCCGGAAGGACCACAGGGACCTCAGCCATGGCCATGCCAGTGGAGAGCCCAGAGGTGGGTATAACAGCTCCCTCCACTCGGGGCTGGAGGTAGCTGGCAGGAATGGGACATAAGATGCTGTTGACGTATATTTGGGAGTACCCCAACTGGTTGGAGCATCCCCTGTGCTGCAGGAGCCCTTGTTTGGAGGTGCTGCCTTGTTTCCCCCTCCATTGCTATTCAGAAACAAGCCTAGAGGAGACATGCTGTGGGCTTAGTAAAGGGGCTGGTGGGTCCCAGACTATCCTATGCCCTACCTTGTCAACGGGGTAGTGGAGGGCAGGGATCTTCTCCTCCAAGTGGTCCAAGCCCCGGCACGCCAGGTTGTTCGCCACAGCAACTGCCTTGGGCGAAGGCATGGGCTGTGTTGGTGAGGAAAGCACCGGGGCCGTGCCAGGCACATGCCAGTGCCAGCACAGTCCCACCACGGTGGGTTCATCCCTGCTGTGTCCCCCCTGTGCTCACACTGGGGCTCCAGCCTGCGCACCACCGGCTCCACGCTCCACATGGCCAAGGCGCTGGCGCCCTGCACACCTCGCTCATAGACCTCGCACACGGAGGCCATGAGCGGATGGGCCTCCTTGGTGGTGGTGTAGGTTCGTTGGAGGCTTTCACAGGTCGAGCTCACCACCGGCAGCTGCAGCACCCTCTGCAGCACGTTCTCCTGTCGGTGGTAGATGGGCACTGGTTACCAACAGCCATCATCCACACACTGGGGACACTGATGTGGTGCAGTGACCACAGAGGATGCTGGAGGAGGAGGAGGAGGGCGTTTCTTGAACCACACTGATGGTCTCAGCACAGCCATGGACAAGCAGGCTGGCTGCTGCTGCTGAAGGAGCAGGGATGCCACAGGCAGTGTCCCTGCATCTCGCATTCCCTCTGGCTTTCTGCTGCTTCTTCCATCTGACCCATCCCTGGCTCCTGTCCTTGGACCAGCAAAGACCAGTGCATATGGGGTACCTCTGTCCTGTCTGCCTCATCACCACTGTGACAAGTAAGGTAAATGGACCTCAAAAAGAAGGGGAGAGGAACAGGTCTATCCCTGAGGGCATGTGTGTTCATAGGAGCCATTGATGTGAGAAGAGGGCACCAGAGCTCTCCGAGGAAGCTAGGCACTGCATCCTGCTAGCACAGGTGATGGGGGATGCCACGTGTGCTGCCAGTGCCAGGATATGGCTGGAGGTAGGTCCCTGTTAGCTGGGTGAGCAGGATAAACCTGCACCTCCAACCTGGTGCCCGCTTGGTGAGATGAAACAACAGAAAGAGATGCTGCAGCCCCAAGGGAGGACCGAGGTGAACCTTGGCTCATGCAGCAACCAGAAGGCAAAGTGTTCTTAGTTGCACAGGACAGAGCAGGAAGCTCAGCTGGCTTTGCTGGAGGTTTGGGGTCCACAGTGGGGGCACAGATGAGGGACAGGCACTACTGCCAGGCACCACCAAGGGTTAACTTCCTTGATTCTGAACCATTTAATTTCAAGGAAGGGAAATGTTTTATCCTTTCCCTTTGCTGATGCTCTATGTTATTGCAGGTAAAGGTCTATCTATATAAAGAGGTGGACACATGGGACAGCGTGGGACGTGACTCATATTCACCTGGCCAAGCTGGTACGTGCTACCCAGCACCCTCTGCCCTCCCCTCTCTTCCCGCACCCACCTTGGCACTTCCATTCTGCACAGTCTGGTTCTTCTTGGCTGTCATCATGACTCATCCACCTGCAAAGCAAAGTCAGGAGCCTCAGACCCTGCTGTGAGGGCAGGACTGGGCTTGGGCTTCCCCCAGTCACTCCTGCTCCCCCCTGAGTATGGCAGGGCCAGGAGCTGGTCTGAGGCATCTCCCATGGGTGCAATGGATGCGACATTGCCTAACGCTTGACTTGTTACCAGTTCAGCTGCAAAATCAATGTTTCCACACAGCCCTCCCCTGCTCGTGTGTCTTAATACCCCAAAGATGCAAAGTATTAGTTGAGAGGCATCTAGTGTGGAGGAGCTACAGGAAGGATAAATGTCACTGCTGTAAAGCAAGCGCAGAGCAACTGGAATGCTAAGAGATGTGCGTGGAGGCTGGGAGATGCAGGCTGGGAAGGGGCAAGGCAGCAGGATGGGAGCAGAGAGAAGAGCTGCAGGTAGGGATGTGGTGATGTGACTGTACATCCCCCTCCTATACATCTGCAGCTCTGCCACTCGCAATGCCAGTGCTTATCCCTGTGCAGCCCCAACTCCATCCAGTGGGAAAAATCCCTGCAGAACACCCATTTCCAGTGCTCCCGGTGGGTGCCAGCACAAAGCACAGCTCCAGCTCCCACCATGGATTCCCTTTCCTTAGCAGATGAAATTCAGGTTTAGGGATAGCGGCTGACCCTCCCATCCCACTGAACTGTCCTGGTGAGACACGCTACTCACCGAGGGGCAGCACGTCCCCAGCAGAGCAGGAGCGGAAGGTGCTGGCTGCACTGTCCCTTCACCCGGGTCCTCTGAGAGTGATGCACCGTGCCCCAGCCACTACCATCACCAGGCCCCACCTCCTGGTTGCGTGGGGTTTGGGAGCTGGAGCATTGCAGTGGAAAGTGGCCAAAGAGCTCCATGAAATCACTGTAATTTGGAAAAAATGATGGCAGAAAATCCCCTTTGTTGTCTTCCCTGCAACACTGGGGCCCAGCTGGGATGCACCAGGGTTTAATGCGGCTCCATCGAGAGAAGATGAGAGGAAGCTGCCCTTGGACCTCACTACCTCAAAAGCAACAGATGAGCAGCCAGGGAGAAGGTGAAGAGTCAGGCAGGGTTTCCACAGAGATCAAACCCTTCCTGTGTTCCTGTAGCCCCTGTTATGCCCTGTGGTGGACCAGGATCCTATCCTGTTGGGAAATGCACAGACCAAGAACATAGTTTCTCTGCAGGAGAGTTTACTGAGCACAATGAGCAGAAGGTGGACACTGGGGACATTCTGCATAAAACAGTCTGGTTTGGGCAAGTCCAAGGAAGGGAATTCATTGAGGGTTTTGGTGAGGAGGCTTTTAGCTGCGTGCTAGGTCAGACACTGCATTAGGAAAACTCCAGGAGCTTGGAGTAGATAGAAATGGAGGAAAAAATCAGGTTGGAAGTTGAGGTCACCTCATCCAGCTCTTGTTCAAAGCTAGACCAGGCTGCGCAAGGTCTTGTCCAGCCTTGAAGTCTCCACGGATAAGATCCCCATCTTTCTGGGGCCCAGTTCCTGTGCTAATCATACTCATTTTTCCTTATATCCAGATGGAATTTCCTCTGTTGCAGTTTGTGCCTGCCATTTCTTATCCTGGCCCTGTGCACCTCTGAGCACATCTTGGGCTCCAGTCTGTGCTGGTTCAGCATGTGCTTCATGTCCCTTATGCCTTACCCTCACAGTGATCCTCTGCTGGAGTCATGATCTCCCCTGTGCTGATGGAGCCAAAACAGGAGATGGATCCTCAAATGTGCCCTCACAAGCGCTTCAAAGAGAGGAATAACTGCTCCCCTGACCTGCTGCAACGCTCCCACTGCTGCTGCTCCCTGCCAAGGGGATCAGTGCAGATGATCCTAGGCTGACACAAGGCTGCTCTGTGTCCCGGACCAGCCACCATGAGGCAGGGAGACCCTTGGCATGCTGCTCAGCATCAGGGAGGCCCAGGCAGCAGAGCCAAGTCCTTGAACACCCCCTGTGCAGGACACGGAGGCATGCACCCAACACAGCTCCGTGGATCCCTTGTACATGAAGGTGGGACATTTCCAATGCATGGGAGGAAAATATCCCCTTTCCTCTCTTAAGAGCCTCGTTTGCCTCTAGCCCAGGGCTCTGCACAGCTGGGCACAGAGGTGAGTGAATGTCCTGGGCTGCCTCCAGCTCAGCAGTCACCGCTCTCCAGCGGGACAAAGGGCAGCAAACGTTTGCTCTCTTGGCACTGAGACTTTTTCCATCCCTGCTGGCCTTGCTCACAGTGCAGGGGACATGTCAACCTTCCCCCTGCCTTGGCTGGAACCGGGATCGACGCAGCCTTTGCCCTACTAACGTCTTTGGCCATCTCCTCCCCTTCCTCCAGGGCAAAGGCTTTGCCAGCCCCAGCTCTGCAGTGCAAAGGTACCACCACCTCCACCTCGAAACACGTTGTTTCTGCAGGCAATAGTGTGAGCTCACCACATCAGTTGGGTGCAGGGAAACTTGTTTTATACCCTGATCTCTGCAGTTTGCTCCATACCCACTTATGCAGTATGGCCAGATCCCCACAGACCTGCAAGGTATCTTTACACTTTGGTCTGGAGGGGTAACTAATTCATTTCCATGCCCTGTGGCAGGATTGGCACCCCCTAAACCACTACTGGCAGATGTCTGTCCAGTTTCTTCTTAAGGACTGCCTTCCTGGGCTATCCATTTAGTCTTTTATTGCATTTTCGGTTCAAAACCAAGTGTGACTTAATTCTCCCTTGCTGCAATATGAATGTATTGCCTCCTGGATGGATTTAAAGACCAATTTATTGCCTTCTTGACACCCTTTTAGACACTTGAAGCCTTCTCACACCCTCCCACAGTCACCTTTCCTCTACAGAACAGGTTCATTTGGTCCCTCCCTGGAGATGTTGGGTTTTAGACCTTTGATTATTCTTGCCACTCATCTGGGAATCCCAAATGGCTCACTCATGTCTTGAGATACCACACCAAGTATGGTATTAACATTAGGAAGGCTTTGTCTGTAAGCAGATTACTTTGCACATCTCACAAAGGCCACTCTCCAGTCAACTGTTTCCATTACACAACGTGTAAGTAATTCAGAAGGAAACTCTTGTTAAAACACTGCTGAAAGCCACGCTTTGTGCATTGTTCAGGAACTGACATTTTGGAGCTTCCAAGTTTGCAAGGCTCTTACTGCAGGGAACAGGAGCTAACAGTATGCTTCATTTTACTGTTATCCGGGCTCCATCCCTCACCACCTCATCTGGAGATGCCACCCTTCACTCCCTGCCCTGAACAGGCATTTGCTGTTAAACAACTGCAGATCCCCCCCAACACAAAGCTATTTATAAGATACTAAAATACAGGTGCAGCCGTTCCTTTCACTGTAGTGGGCACAAGGCTCTAGCTCTCACTGCTGGTACTCAAGGGCAACTGATGGCACTTTGTTTCAGAGCATTTCATATATGCAGTTTTACCTGGTACTCCTGCAGTTACTGCTTTGTGTTTCTGTAACTGAAATGAGGATTGTAAATTAGACTGAAGAATCTGGCTATTACCTTGCTATGGCAAAAAGAAAGCTCTATAACCCAGGTGAAACTATAGGCAGTATCATCCACCGTAAAATTCAGAGACGGGAGGGAGGATTCCTCCTTCATCACTTTACACCACCATGTAAGTTACACACACAGACACAGTGTTGGGCTCATCTCAGTTTATTGCTTCTGTTCAAACAGCTGTCCTTATTCCAACTGCTGTATTAGATACAAAAATAAGGCACTTAAAAGGATTCTCTCCACATGATTGTGATTCTATGGTTTCAGTCACATTATGTTAAGGTACATCAAATTGCTACCCTCCAGCTAGGGAGCAGAAGGCAACTATTAGTGCTTAACATCCAGTAAAGAGAGTTACTCCTGCACATTCCAACCCACATCATGAAGAATGGGACAGGTAAGGCTGAGAGAGGCTGAAAACTCCCTGCCCCATCTCCCACATTAAATCTGTACTTGCCAGTGCAAGCCAGCCCCTACAGGAGAAACATCAAAGCCTGGCTCAGGGCTTTGCACAGTGTTTGCCTGGCACAGGGGAAAAAAACACCCTTCTCCCTCCGCAGGGCACAGGGAGGTATAGCTGCCTTGGGGCCACAGCACTACTCAGTACCAATTTCCCTTTACCGACAGGTAAAGTACAAGAGAAAAAGAGAAATGTTCAGAAACCAGTGAAAGAAGTGGTTTGTATCAGAGCTCCTTGAGAGGAATTAAAAAATACATTATTGTTTTGCAAGAAGACGAAATTCTGTAGACAAAAGGTGGCCAAACCTCTGCTTTCATATCATCCAAACTCCTCTTCCTTCCTCACAGGGGTTGCTACTCACTGGGATAACGATCAAATCTGACCAAGGGAGGGATAGGCTCCACACTGCTGGGAGCTGAAAGGCAAAAGGAGCAAAGAAGCAAAAAATATTCCATTGTTATAAAGGAGAGGAAGCCCTTGAAGACAACATATCCCATACAACGCTCCACTACAGTCTGAACAGCCAGCACACTCTACTTTTAATGGTATTCATTTCCATATTAAAAAGAAGAGCTGCTGCAGGCCACATCTGGTCTTCAGGTACACTCATCCTGCCCAGCAACCTCCCTTTTTAAAACATTTCACTGGCAGGCTAATACTTCAGATTCAAACTGGAAGTAACTCCAAGTCTGACCACAAAGACTTAACTGGGCTCTGCCCTACTGTGCCTACTCAATTCCAGAGCTTTTGCTTTTTAATAGAGGAGACCAGCACCTTTTAGTTTCTGTTTTCAGACAGTGTCATAAATAATAAGAAAGTACACTGGTCCAGGTTAGGGTAGCCTCTGTGCACATCTCCTGACAGGTTAAACAAGGAGTCCTCATACCAGAAAGTAGCAGAATAACAGACCTAACTCATGAAGAATAATGATCAGTTTATCTCCTAGGTAATATGCAGATTTTCCTCATATGGTGTCAGAACTGGAATCTGCAAAGTCAGGAGCAACAAACACTTCATGCCACATTAGACCGCTGGACATAGCATTTCTCTTTTAACCCAGATGACACTGCCAGGCAACCATTTCCAGCGAGGGAAGTAATGAATAATAATGCAGTTGCAGGGCAAGCATAAGGCATTTCAAATGGTAGAACCCATTCAACCAAGAGGGGCAACACACAAGAAATCTTGTGGTCATGAGAGACGAGAGGAGGGAGGACCAGACAGGAAAATCTAACCCATGAATGCCCAAATCCAGTTATAAGCTTCAACTCTCACAGGGGATTTTGGTTATTATCACAACTAACTCCACTCCCTTCCCTTTGGGAGCTTACACAACTAAAAACACTCCCTTGCAGGTGTCCTGACTCAACAAGCTCTAAGCCAGGCTCAACTCCTCAACTGTATGTTCCAAAGCTCCTCATTATACTGGGACTTTTCACACAAAATTAAAACAGCAAAACAAGCTCCTAATCACAATACGATTACTGTAAAATTGTTGCACTTGCAATCACAGGGGGTTGGGAGTTAAGGTGCATGTATTAGGATATTTAATGCTTCAGAGTGGTATCAGATTCACAGCTTTGGAAACACAGTTTCTGACAAATCACAGCATCATCAGCACTCAGATAAGCTTCTCTCATGGGTCCTTCACCAGAACTCACAGCCACAGGCTGCTGGAGAAGTCAGAACGGGTGGCCAATGGTCCCTGGCTCATAGGAAGGAAAAGAACACAGTGCTGATTTCTTGGGACACTGGCATTCACTACACTACAGATCCAGTGTCATCAGTGCATGTGACAGAGATCATACCACTCTTGAGTTACCATCACACTGCGTTCAAACCACTACCTACAGATAGCAGGATCCATCAACCCAAATGCATCAGAACACCTGCATTTGACTTCAGGCCATTTTAACAACAGCTCCTAACTTGCCTGAGCCCACTACAGAAAATCTGACTGTAGGGACCTTTGATCAAGGAATTCCAGCTTTCCAGTGTAAACACGATTACTTATGAGTCATATACTTATTGCAGTTGTATAAGCAGCTATTTCACAACCCTGTATTAAAATATAGGAACATCAATTTTTCCTTATCTAGCAGCCATGTTCCAAGTCCTGTTTATGCCTTCTTCCATCTCCATTTACTCCATCAGGGAGTGTGTCACGGCACCAAACTCATCTGCAAAGACACAGGGAAGGATAAAGGGTAGAAACCACTTATTCAGAGGACAAAATTAATCTTGAGATTACTGTGAGACACATCCATTTTGAAAGTGCCATATAGAAGATAAACTATCAGAGGATCAAAGGTGTTGGCTTGCTGCATACTACGCAGCTCCTTTTATGTCACTGTTTCAACTTCAGATGTGGGCTTGCTAACGTGAGGATCCCCACCAGGGAGGAGAAGATACCACAAAACCCAATCACTCCTGGGTTGGTCTTGTAGATCCCTAGAGTATCCAAAGGACCTGAGAGATCACAGAGATTCTTCACCAAGTCCAGCAGCAAAGGAGGATTTTTCTTCAATATCTGAAACAGCAGGAGGAGAAAACCATGCACACCATCACTTTTCACACCGTTAAATTTCTGACTGTGTTTGTCCCAGCACGAGCTCTCCTTTATCTTTTCTTCCTGTATAGCTTGTTCCAGCCTCCAGGAGATCTCATACCAGTCCCTACCTACATTCATCAAGAGTGAAATGTAGTAGCACTTGGTAGCCCAATTCCGCCACTTCGGCTTATCAATATCAGGTTGGAGCCCGATGCTGTTCAACCACAACACTGCATCGCAGACAAAGTAGAGGGCTCTGGTCAAGTTGGAGGCTGTAAGGCAGAAGCGAGGAACCACATCTGGCAGCTGTGTAGTTCTTCTGGCTGCTACCAAGGCATGTACCATGTTTCCCAGTCTGAGCACTGCAAGAAACCCCACAAAGATTAGCATGGCATGGTCTTTACTGCAGAGACACAGCCCTGCACAGGACTGGCATGTCACTGTCCATGTGTACTTTTAAATAACTTTATGGCCTTTGGGTATTTGTATCCTTAAGCATTTTTTTCTCACAGTGTGAATAGCCACTATCAGCAAGAAAAGGGGTGTACACATCCCAGTTCTGTCCTGAGCCAGCCTAGGACTTGCACACAAGTTCTATTACTAGCCAGGACTTGCAACCTTCTCCTATTGCTCCATTCTCAGAGCCTGGGTGACCTCTGGACCAGTATGACCCACAGCTCTGCACCAGCCAGCATCAATAAATAGGACACAAACAGAGCCTCCAATTTCAGCTGTTTCACTGGATATCACCTAACTCTGTGGACAGATGTTACTGCACTGACCCTGCTGCAACCATGAGGAACAACATGCCTGAGCTCCTGTGAAAGCTGTTGATTCACATGCTCAGCACAATAAGACCCAAATCCCTTCTCAGCCATCAACTTGTCAGAGTCTTGCACAAACAGGAACAGTGTATCCCATTTTAAGCTGTAACATATGTCAAGCTTGATTTCATCCACTGCACAGTTTGGGGTTTGCCCTGTGAATGTCAATGCAATATTACACAAAATGCTTTTCATAACCTGCTACAGTGTCCCAGTGACAGATGTTGGTAGCACCAAAGCTTAATGGAACTGCAAGAGTCCTGAATTCAGGACTGCCATGTATTAGTTATTTCTTTAGCAGAAGAAAGAGAATTACGGCTAGGCTGACAAACCAGCTGGCCTCTCTGCTAGAAATTGCCATACACTGGAGCTAAGTGGAGTAACAAAACATCCATGGTAACACATGAAACTAGAATATATGCCCCAGATATTGAAGTTGTTCCAAGATCAAGCAATTGGTAAGTAGGTGTAAGGTCAACTGGAAAGCAAGCAATGCAACCACAGCAACATAATGGATGCAACCATGACACAGAATAAAGTGATGTACACAGTGAGACTATGAGAAAAGTATGGAAATGTGTATGATTTAGCAGAGAAAAATGGCTAAAGACAATTACTATGTGAAGCAGGATATAAAAGGCATATTGAAGGACAGACCTTCAGAGATGATTTTATTGGGATGATGATCCTTAACCTCAGGTTGTCTCAAACCATCAGCTGGAAGGAATAATGAAACCACAGCAAGCCAGCCTTGCATTGTAACTCTGTGGTCTGTCCTTGGACAGAGGAGACAACATGATCTCCTCTGTCCTTGGACAGAGGAGACAACATGATCTCTGCAGCTGACTTAACTGCTTTCTCTAGCTCTCCCAGCAGTAATTCAGATTGCCTGACGGGAGAAGAGCCTGAGAGAGTATTTGACCCTATCTACCCTGGCAAGCTGAGGCCGGGATAACGTCCATTGACCACTTTGTGAATGTACCAAAGAGGTTTTGTGGCCTAAGGTAAGTAAACTACAGAAAAAGCAAGGCCAGGAGCTGTTCTGCTGGAAGGAGCAAGTGAAGTGACTTATCCCCCTAGACATAGGTACTTACTTTTGCGGCCAGAGCTCATGCTAGATTCCAACTGCTTGAGTTTCATTACCAGCTTCTCTTTATCAGCCTTACGCTCTATTAAATAGCTAAGCAACATGCATGTGTACTGAGTGGCTCTGGAAGGGAAAAAACGAGGAGAACGGTACAGAGGTGAAACACAGACAATTCACAGGTACGGCAGCAGCAGGGCAGCTTCAGGAGACCCGAGCTTCAGGACACATCTCTCGAACCTCGGCAGTGCCAAGGCGAGATCCAGCCCGTGGTAAGAAGGACCAGCGGGCCCAGGCAGCTCTCCTGCCCGAGGCAGGGCGCCCTAAAGCGGGTGAGGGCCCTACTGAGGGCTCCGTCACCCGCAGCGCCACTGGAGACTGCTCCCCATGGCGCCGCTGGGCCCGCGGGGGTGCCGAGAAGCCTCCTGGAGGCCGCACTCACCGGAAGAGCTGGTCGCGACCCTGGCTGCGGTTGGTGAACTCCACGAAGCCCTCCATGGCGGCAGAGCCGGAGGGGCAGCACCAGCGGGAGGTGTACGGAGACCGCGACCGCTCCGCCCGGGACCCGCCCCGCCGGAGGAACCTTCCGCTGCGGGGCGCGTTCCCGGCCGGGCCCCGCGGCACCGCCCCGTTACCACGGCAACCGCCAACGGCGGGGCATGTGTCCCCGATAAAGGGTCCCCCGGTAAAGGGTCCCCCGATTGAGGGTTTACCGGCTGCTCGGTAAACGGTGCCGGCGGCTCTGCTCCGGCCCTGCCGCTGTGGTCTCGGCTCACGCTCCGGGGTTAGGCCGCTGGGTGAGGGCACGGCGGTGGAGCCCGGCCCCGCCGAGCAGTGGGAGGCTCAGGAAGCGCCCGAAGTGGAGTTTGTAACTTCGGACTGCGCTCCGAATTAAGCGTTGGGGTTTGATCAGGGCCGAATGAATCATTTAATGAGAAACAAACTTGTAGTTTTTAATGCTTTAGTGTAATTCTAATACTAACCGGTGCCAAAGCTTTAATACGCCCTTTTCTTGCAGTCAATGTGGCTGATACTCCCAGAGCATGACAAAGCCTCTAGGTCACAGGGGTGATATAGATATAGATAACCCTTCTTTCAACTGGCTATCTATATATGTAGAACAAGGTTATCTAATACTGAAATGATCTCCTTTCCCTCTTAGTAATCATTAATCATCTTTTCCCTCCATTACCTCATGAAAGCAGATATTGCCCGAATCTTCCTTCTTCTGCATCCGCTGTGCTTCCTGCATCTCTGGTGTGGTTTGCATCTGGAAGGGCACCACCATGGCTGTATATATCCGGAAGCATCCCCTGGAGATTCCTCTGCCATCTGAGAAGGACTGGCTAAAGGATGACGAGGAAGACTTCTTCCTGCAGGATCCCGAGCGAGAGCGTGATGCTCTGCCTCAGCCTGTCAGGATGGTCACCAAACTGGTGATGCTGTTTTTTGATGATGCGATGGAAATCGTTGAAAGAAGGGAAAGGCTCCGAGAAGCAGAAAAACTAAAGGTCAAGCCCACAGAATGCTTTGCTACAGCTGAGTTCCAGGTACAGAGCCCCTCGCAGCAGAGACGGCATTAATCACTGTAGCAGTTTTTCTAGAGAATACCCATTCAGTTGATTTCACGTTCTTCTGTTCATCACCTTCCTCAGAATCCAGCACCAGCTCATGGATTCACTTCAAAAGGTTGCAACTGCTAAGCTTGCCTGACAGGTTCTGCTTCCCGTCCACCTATCACGCCTCTCTGAAAACAGAGAAGCAGACATTAAACTTAATTCACCTTCTGCTTCTCAGGCTGGCTCCACCCTTGTTGGCTGGGGAGAAGGTAATTAGCCAGTAGCAGATAAATGGGCAAACTCAGCTTTGTGTTATGGTGAACACCCTAATGGAAGCACTATGAGCAGAAGGGCAGAGCTGCCTTCCCCATCATTATGTGGAGGTATTCCAGGAGGATATGATGCTGTCTGCTGTAGTTCTGTGGTTGACCAGAGGAGTTCAGCATCCCATCCCAGCTCTGCGTTAGGAGTGGCAGGGCTGAGTGTCCCTGAGTTCTTGGCATTTAAAGCCCCTTCTGTTTATTGGAAGGGGAAATGTGGGAGCAAACTCTCTCATTGCCAACACAGGACGATCTCTGGCGCAGAGATGAGAGCCCCTTCTATGCTCTTCTGATGGAAGTTCACTCAAAAGTTTTCCCCTTGTAGAATAAATCAGTGTTTTCTCTTGGTGAAAGATTAGGAGTATTGATGTATTGTCCACTGGGGAAGCAGTCAGGTATGCTCCTATTTTCCCTTTCTTGATAGGTGACAGGAGCAGCCACTTGCCTTGCAGTGTCTGGGAAATACATCTTTGTTGGCTTGTCTGTGGGCCTTTCTGCCTTCAAGGTGTCTGACTATACGGAGGTCTGTGCTTGGGATGCAGTGAAGACAGAGATTTGTGCTATCCATGTCTTGGATTTGGGAAATGAGGGCCACATCTTGTTTGCTGTGGATGAAATGGGTAAGTGTGATGTGGATTTCCTTGACCTATCTGGGGATGGCTGTGCTCTGGAGCTGGCAGCTGCGTTATGGAAGAGTGCTAAATCAGAAGGAACCTCTCTGAAAAGAGAGTGTTAGATAACATGTTATAGGGTGGCAGAGTGGCCCTAGGACCTTGTGATTAGTAGAGGGTGTGGGTTTGGTGTCCTGTGTGGAGCAGCAGAGGCACTTGCAGAGCTGAAGGTGGTACACAGTAAATTTTAGGAACACTTTGGACAGAAAGAACCACTGCTTAATATGGTTTCTTGCATCTGTAATTGCCCAGCCCTGTGGTTAGTTTGTTGATTCATCTGAAGCCTATAGATTCTGGTGGAGATACTTTTCAAATTGGCTTAGCCATCTCTATGTCCAGTCAAATGTTTGCTGGTGCTGGCTTAAGGAAGCCAGCAAAAGTTTAGTGCTGGAAGCAGTGAGATATTCTTCCTTCAGCCCAGGAAAAAATGTTCACTATCCTGCACATGTTATCACAGCCGCCTCAAAGAACATGGCTACCATCTGTTCACTTTTCTCCTCCTCCTAATGTTCCTTCTGTATTTCTATTCCAGGACTTGTCTGTCTCTTCTGCTTTCACAAGGAATGCTTCCTACTCATTAAAATCCTAAATGAAGTGGTAAGTACTGAGATAATTCCGTAGACACTGAGCACAGGCTGGTAAGTAATCAATCATGAAGAGGACTGATTTCCCTCAGTAATTTCTGTCATGGGCAGCAGCAGCTGCCCAATGTGTATTTGTGTTCTTCAACAATCTATCTGGCCTTCACCCCATTGAGGGCTGTATACGGCCATGGAGCTCTCTGAATCAGTGACCTTGCTTTGATGCCAGCCTATTTTTCCTTGGCAGGAGGATATCAGCAAGAGAAGTACTTGTGTGGAGGTGGTGCTGTCCCCACGAGGTGATTATGCAGGAGTCCTGCTGCAAGGCAAGTGCACATGATGTGATGGATGAAGGCTGTTGTGTTGTAGCGGAGGGGCCAGCAGCAGTGCTTTTAAAATGCTCCAAGTGTCTAGATTCACAGGGATTCTGTTGCTAACCCTCACAGTTCCTCTTCCAGCTTAAAGAGCTGCCCCTGCTGCTCCCTGTCCTCTCCAAATGGCCTGGTGTGAATCAAGACTGATCCCAAAAGTGAGGTCTCTGGAACTGGTCAGTGTTGTTCCCAGCTCCCAAAAGGCTCAGTGAAAGCAGGTTTTCCTCTCCAGAAGTACCCGACTCAGTTCCTCTGGTTTACTATGGCTCACTTTTACACTGGAAATATGTAGACCTGTAAAATTTTATCTGCAGACATAAACCAAACAGCACAGACACAGTGACTGAAAACACTACAACAAACTCCTTGCTTCAACATTCTTCTGTTTATTGGCAGCTGCTTTTGTCAACCCATTTGCTGCCATCAGGTTTTCTGGACCCAGACTTGGTGGAATCTGCCTGAATATGTGCTGAGAATGAGATAGGTAGCATCTACAGAGTACCAGTGTGTAATCACATCCCACTTTCTACTTTACCTCAGAGGGTTCAGTTCAAATTATTTGACTGAGTCATTCCATGGAAAATTTTTTGTGGATGTGGGACCTTGAGGACTTGAACTAGAGGCTGAGATGCCAGTCTCAGTCAAACATGTCAAGCCAGAAGTGAGGGGAGAGCTGAGCTGTATGGAGCTCACAGGGATTTTATATTTCCAAAAATATCCAAGTTTTCTTTTAAGGATGTAAGAAAACAGGGGCTGCTTGCTTGAAAGACCTTTTTCTCTCATTTCCAATTGCTCAACATGGTTTCCCAATGCAGACAGCACAAAAGCTTGGCTGGAGATCTACCGATTGCCTAAGGATTCCTGGCTGAAGGAAATGGAGGAGAGCCCAGGAGCTGCATTAGGGCTGACTAGTGGGGAGAGGAGGTCAAGCCAGGCATCTGTGGTACAACTTCCATCTCCTACTGTGCTGTTTTTTCTCGTAGCCTTTTGCCTATAGGTCTCTCCCCGAGCCTTTCTCCTGCAGAAAATGACAAGAAGATACAGGCAGAATGAGTCTGTTGGCCCGGGGGGGGGATAAAGTATGTGTCTTTACAGCCACCCATCCCACATTTCATAAGGCCTTTGTATTATTGGGGCATGTTTACTCTCCCAAGATAGGCTTCCCAGCGAGGTTCCCTTGGTCCCAAGGGCTAGTGTTCCTGCTGCCCCTCCCTGAAACTGGCAGCTCCTTCCCGGCAGTATTGCCCCATCTGAGGAGGCCATATGTGAGGGTATTCACACAGGGCTTTTCCCTTATGTTACTGGGGAAAGGTGAGGAAGGGTGGAAACTGGGCCTGATACCTCCACCTGGGAGTCTGGTCCAGAACCAGGGTTTGTGTTTTAGACTAACAACAAGAGGACCCTGGTGGGATTATGGATGAACTGCCTGAGCAGGGCAGGGGCTCTGCCTGGTTGTACTAACTACTGTCATCTCTGGTTCTTTGGCAGAAGAGTCTGGAGCTGCATAAAGATGGTTCTGCACAGATGGTAACTGACCTCACTGAATGACGTGAGCTGTTACGGGGAATTTAAAACACTGAGTCAGTGCTCAAACCTCTAATGCACCACTTTCACCCTGCTGGATTTCAGTTCTCAACACAGTCACCTTCTGCCCAGCACCTTTCAGCTATAACCCTCTGTGATACCTGCCTCATAACTCTTCCCTCTGCCTTCAGCAAAGACTTTCCTGGCCATTTAAGAGGGAGCTGCTCCTTAGCCCTGTCTTCAGGACAAGCATCCCATTAACTTAGCCAAGCCAAAAGCAAACATCCAGGCTTTCCCTCTTCTCATTCCATGTAAACTACCCAAGTTCCTGTCCTTCCCAGACATGGTTGATTATTTAGGGTTAACTCTAATGCTTTTCTGTTTAGCTAAGTGACAGTATATGTGGGATGGAGTAATTTAGAGAGATTAGGAAGATCAGAAGGGGAGGTTATTTAGGACACAAAGACAGGAGGTGTTTGGGCAGGACATCTTCTGTAATGTTGTTAGGAAAGTAGTGACCTCCCTCAAGCTTCTGGCCTGAAGAATGAGCCTAAACCCAGTATCTCCTAGGGAGTGTCAGCCAACCTTTGCATACACTTCCTTTAGGAAGCTTTTGATTCCATGAACAGGTAAAAACTTAGCAGTGTAGGGCACAACACAGTTCTCAAGGCTGACATTTTCTGTTGCAGGAGTCTCCTGTGGCTGCAAATAAAGTTGATTTTAAGTTGAGTCTCCCAGTGCTGCTACTGATAGTGAAGCCGCCCAAACCCATTACAGGTAAGGTCTGATTCTGTACTTGCAACCTGCAGTCTCTTTCTGTTAGCAAAGGAATCGTGGCCCTTATGGCTGCAGAACAGGACAGAAAGTTTCAGTAATGTGCTCCCTGGTCCCTTTCTGACCTGTTTCTGTACTTACATGTAATCCTTTAGCAGGAGTTGTTTCTTGCCTGACCATTTCATGTGTCACCTTTGTAGCACAATATAATTCAGTGTGTTTCGAAGTGGGCATCATATACCCTTGGCTTCATTGTCACTGGAGGAGGAGGAGGTTGTTTCCTTGTTCCTAGCACCCCCAGTTCATCTCTCAGAGTCCTGGATTTATAGGTAAATGCAGAGGATGAGGAGGGAGCAGACCTTGTGCTGGGACACTGTCAGGGAGAGTGCCACAGAAATGCAAGGCGAGCTGTGTCCTCGTGACTTGCCCTAGTCCCTGCCTTCAAATACTGGAAGAACCTGAACGTACACAAGTCCGTGGGACCTAATGAAATTCATCCACAGGTCCTGAAGGAGCTGTTGAATGAAGTTACTAAGTCACTGTCCATCATACTTGAAAAATCATGGCAGTCAGATGAAGTTCCCGATGACTGGAAAAAGGGAAATATAACCCCCATATTCAAGAAGGGAAAAATGGATGAGCTGGGGAGCTACAGACCAGTCACCCTCACCTCTGTGCCTGGCAACATCTTGGAGCAGATTTTCCTGGAAGGCATGCTGAGGCACAGGAAAAACAACAAGGTGCTTGGTGACAGCCAGCATGGCTTCACTAAGGGGAAATCCTGCCTGACCAATCTGATGGCCTTCTGTGATGGGGCTACGGAACTGATGGACAGGGGTAGAGCAGTTGATGTCATCTGCCTGGAATTGTGCAAAGCGTTTGACACTGTCCCACATGACATGCTTGTCTCTAAGTTGGAGAGACATCAATTTGATAGGTGGATCACTCAGTGGATAAAGAACTGTCTGGATAGCCACACGCAAAGAGTTGTGCTCAATAGTTCAATGTCCAGCTGGAGACCAGTAACGAGTGGTGTCCCTCAGGGATCGGTGTTGGGACCGGTCTTGTTCAACATCTT
>JASSUY010005097.1:0-16654 GCA_032466535.1 Forpus xanthops
AGCAGTAGTGATTTGTGTTATACCTTAGTTACTAAACTGTTCTTATCTCAACCTGTGGGAGTTGCATTTTTTCAATTATCCTCCCCATCCCCCCAGGACTGGGAGAAGAATGAGGGGGGGAGGTGAGTGAGTGAACTGCTGAGGGCCTTAAACCACGATAATATTTTATTCAATATAATGATTTAAATATCAATTTACATTTTTTTAGGACAGCTTGGAGGTAGAGACCATAGTAGCAAAGTATTGTTATGGTTAGCAATCTTGGCAACTTTCTTGATTTCTCTCTCCTTTATATTATGCTGGGTAATTTAAGTATTGCAAATGAAAAAGTCTTGTTAAGAATTACTTGATAGCAGCATTGAACAGTTTATCTTATGACTACCACCAAAGGAACTCTTGCATTTCTGTTCCCAGATCTACCGAACAACTCTGTCATGCAGAATGACTGTGCAAGTGCTATAGTAAAACTTTCTGAAACTTTTGAAAATATTCTGCCATAATTTTTGGTCACTTTCTGATCATAAGCAAATAGGATTAACTGTTTCTTACTCCCAAGGTTATTTGCATTATGCAGATGAATAGCGAGGGGGAAGGAGGGGCAGAAAGGAACAAGATTATGTAGCATATTAATATCAAGCTTTATTTTCAGATTAAAAGGATCATAGGAAAAAAAAAATCTTGTTTAAATCCTTGCTAAATTGAGACATCTCAGTGTGTGAAATAGCAGGCTTGTTCTAGTATGGCCTGCAAAAGCCCATTGCCCTTGGTACTGGTTGTTAGTATTTAACTCTTCCCATTTGCAACAGGATAGTAACTTGTCAGACTGTAGTGATAGGACAAGGGCAATGGGTTTGAACTGAAATAGGGGAAGTTCAGGCTAGATACAAGAAAGAAGTTCTTTCCTGTGAGGGTTGTGAGGCACTGGAACAGGTTGCCTGAGGATGTTGTGACTGCTCCATCCCTGTCACTATTCAAACCCAGGTTGAATAGAGCCTTGGGTGACATGGTCTAGGGTGAGGTGTCCGTTCCCATGGCAGAGGAGTTGGAACCAGATGATCTTAAGGTCCTTTCCAACTCCAACCATTGTATGATTCTATGATTAAATAAGCTTCATGGGAAAAGCTAGAGTTGCACTGTACAGTGGCGTCAGTTATTGGTTTTATTCCTTCTTACATCACAGCTAAAAAGGCCACATATATTAATTTAGAAGGTAATTAATATAATCATTCACTATTGATGCATTGTTGACTCTGAAAAATGTGTGAACAGTTTCAACTTGCAGACAGCATGGATTATTCTAGTTAAACAGTGACATTTTTTTTTGCTAGATTCTGTGTTGAATAAAAGGCATTGTTATAAAATTAAAACTCTGAAAGATAGCTATATGCTTTGACTTGCCTCTTGGCTCCACATAGTCTTTCCAGAAACCCATCATTTGAGATGACCTGTTCTATTGTAGGCTGTAAATGTGCCTCCATGAAGTTTTCAATTAAAGGTATATTCAGGTAAATTAGAAGACAGTAGTACTGTTTTGGCTTCTTTTATTTGAGGTTGTATATTCTTGCCTCCTATTGTTCACACTGTGAACCAAGACTATGGCATGGTCTGTGTGATAAGGAGTGGGGAAAAAAGAAATAGAAAATGAGACTAGGCAAAACTATAGTGCAAATTCTAGCTGATTATTTCGCTGGAGCATTTTATATTTCTTTACAGCAATGCTTCTAAAGTTTGCCTTCTCTTTCTTGTTCTAAGTATTTAGCTGTATTTTTATAGGTTTGCCTCTGGGAATGAGAATCATTAAAGAACAGAAACCTCCAAAAGAACTAAACTGTTGGTTTCTTCCAGAGAAATTCTTTTGTTTGCTGTTATGGTAGTGTTAGGGTTTTTTTATACTAAATGTGGAAAATATTTCAGTTGTTTAAAAATAGACCTTGCCACTACTGAATGTTGACTTGATGTTCTAAAACGTGTAGTAGCTGTGGATTCCATTTTGCCACCAAAAGTCTGTGGCAGTATCTCCCCTAATACATTTATCTATGGAGTTGTAGTAATTAAAGGCTCTTAGTTTTATGATTTCAGTTACATGAGTTGAGTCTTAGCCTAATTGTTTAATGAACAATTGGAAAGTTTTCTTGATCTTAAGCCATTACTGGGCTGACCGTGTTTTGAGTCTAAGCAGAAAGACCAGTTCACATTCTGTTTTGTGTAGTTGACACTTCAGAAGTATGTGACAGACATAGGGTACATTCTGGGCTGCCTCACTACCGATATGCCTGTCCTGAGATCAATAAGCAGTGTTTTTAGGTTGTTGAGAGATTTAATTTATAGTTCCCCCAACTGGGATCTTTTCTTCCATGTCGGTAGGAAAAATCCTCCTGCATTTAACTGATGCTGCATGTTCAAAGCTTGCATGAAGGAGCCATCTCCTCTTACTCAGGGAAAGCAGAGCAGTAACAAGCTTGAGGAGTACATAGAAATAAAATCCGTGTTGATTTTATGTGAGTTCATAAAATAATAAGACAATTTCATTTTAATGAGTTGCTTGTAAAATGATGAGTTAGCATTTTAACATGCAGAATTTTGAAGCATCAGCTCTGTAGCATGAATTGATGTTTTCTGAAAAATAACTTTGGACACCTTAAGGCATTGTTAAAATAATACTTTTCCTGAATGAAAATGTGAAGTTACATGAACTTCTGGAAAAAAAAAAAAAATCTGAAATTCTTCTTTTCTTGTTAACCTTTAGCATAGCTTTCCATACGCTTTCTGCATTTACCGAAATGGTAAAAAGCAAAAATTCCCTTTGCAATTCAGTACATAGTTAACTGCGAAATCGTTGTAACTGAGATGACTTCAGGGAATATTAGTACTAGCTGTTGCTTAATATGTGTGGTAATTCTTCTTAATTGGGGTATTTGTTGTGATTTTTTTAATGCTTCCTATTTGTCTGTGCCAGACTAGTTCTTTGCTCCTTTGGAAGCGGTTTTCTACTTTGTGCTGCTTAATAAATACTCATACTAAACATCACATGATGGTTTCTGGTAGGGTTCAGGTCTTATGTTAGTGTACGTGGTCCACTTTCCAGGCCGCAAGTGCTGAGTAAGGGATATCCTGACTCTTTGCCTTTATAAGGGTTTGGTACTGCTGAGATCACAACACTTCTCAGCTTTGCTCCATGGAGAAACCCCAGAGGTGCTGATGTCCTGAATTCTTCTACCTCATTTATAGGGGAAACAGACATTAATTTTCTTGTGGGTTTTGGCCATTCAAAAGCACTACAGTATGTCACTTCCAGGCTCAAGACTGGCCCATTCCTGTCTGAACCAACCATGTGAATGAAAGTAATTTTTGCCTTGGGTGGGTATCCAAATTCTCTGGGGCTGGCTGATTTTACCTAAGTAGTTAAGCAGTAGTCTGTAAAGATCTTTTTTGTGGTGTGAAAAACATAAATTCTGATTACAGGATTGAATCTGATAACCTGAGATGATACAGTTATAGTTAGCAGTTTATAGAATCGTAGAATCATTGAATAGTTAGGGCTGGAAAGGACCTTAAGATCATCTAGTTCCAACCCCCCTGCTCTGGGCAGGGACACCTCCCACTAAACCATGTCACCCAAGGCTATGTCCAACCTGGCCTTGAACACTGCCAGCGATGGAGCATTCACAACTTCCCTGGGCAACCCATTCCAGTGCCTCACCACCCTTGCAGTAAAGAATTTCTTCCTCACATCCAACCTAAACTTCCCCTGTTTAAGTTTGAACCCGTTACCCCTTGTCCTCTCACTACAGTCCCTCATGCAATGCTTGTTATAGTCAGTACTTGCCTTTATCGTAATCTGTCAGAGTTGTTGGAATTTTTTTTGTCGCTTTTTTTTTTTTTTTGTATTTGCTTTGCTTTTGTTTTTTTTTTTTTTTTTTTGTTTCTGTAAAAGAAGTATATATCCCAGATGCTCACTTAAGAGATTCTGTTCAGCTTTAAGAAGTTTATTGCAAGTTTACCAAGCCTCCATTGTGTGTGTTGTCTTTGGACAGTCGAAGAATCCAAAGTTATGTGTAATGAGGATATACTTATGTCACTTTACATGGAACATGCATATATAAGTGGTATATATGGAGTAAAATATAAAAATGGAATTTTCTTTTAGAAGTTCATTTCTTTGATTTATTGTCTTAAAATAAGCTTCCAAAACCATGATTGCCTTGGTATATATTGAAAAGTAATGAAAATGTGAAATGATCGTACATGCTTTTACTGTAATGTGAAGATTGCTATTAATATTTTGGTTATCTGTAATTCAGTTGTTTGGAATATCTTTCATTTAGAAGGGCTTTCCCATACTTTGAAGTACAGGCTGTGAGTGCAAGTATACTTTTCTAGTAGTATTAATAAATATTTGCTTGACATTTAGTCTCATTGATCTTTAATCAGTTCTTAGTATTTGTGATAACTGAAGTTACAAAGTTGAAATGACTTCCTTTCTGTACAAAACATGAATGTTGATTTCTTTTATTTGTATATGTTTTAAAGATAGTATGGTATGTCATTTATTTCATTCGACTTAACCATTAGAGATTAAAGGTGGCTTATTTCTTAGGCATACACTTAACAAAGAAGGATTTTACAAACATCTGTGCAAAAACATACAACATCTTCCTCCTTTCTTATCAGTAAATGCAGCTCTTCCTGTTTTTAAGAAATCAGATGAGAGTGATAATGCGGAGGAGCAATGTTTGAAGGCTTCGTTTTCTGATGTCTAAAACATATTTCTTTTTGCTGTATTTGGACAGGTATAAATAAGAAAGATAAATTTGCAGCTAATGCTGATTCTCATGCCACACCTCCATGCCCTACCCCTGAACAGTATCAGAACCTGTAACCAATTTCATTTGCTAAGTGAATTGCATTTTCTCATCACATGGATGCTTGTTAAGGATAGTTAGTTTATACTCTGAATAGTTTTAAACAGTACACAATGATTCAACTGTTTATGTGAATTAAATGTATATAATTTTTTTTTAAATATATAAATAATTTGTTGATAATAGAAGGCAAATAATTTCTACTCTTCACAAGTGGGGCACTACCAAAAAATCCGAACTGAAATTGTCTTTTTAGTGGTTTTATTTTTAGTTTAAAAGTACTTACTCTCTTCCTTATTTGTATTGACACACACAACCGTGCAAGTGAAACAGGAAACATCGTTGTGGAGAAAAAACAGGTATGCAAATCTGTTTATAAATTATTAAATTACTATTTTAAGTAGCTAAATTAGAATCTTACCCTGTAAATTTTTACAGCTCATTTAAGTTTTGATTTGTTTCTTTGTTTTGGAGGTGAGACATGTGATATGACCATTAGTCTTTCAGAGTAGCCAAAAAAACTATGTCTCGGGAATCTCTTTCTGGCTAAAATTCCATAAACTAATGGCAATGTACATCTTTCCATATAGAAACCCTCTCATTTGTATTGGTTATAACATGGTATGGATAAAATCCAGCCACCTAATTAATAGTAGGGTAAAATTTTATCTGCATAGTTGTGTATACCTCATCTCTATATCCATAAATACTTTTTTAACTTAGCTCTTCATAAAATTGAAGAATAATGATATATAATAATAATAAGAATCACAGATGATGACTGCGTTTTTAGTGAAGACTGCCATTAACACAAAAACCTAAATAGTTTCATGGTTCTTTTGTTTGTTTATTCTCAGGTCCCTCACTGAGGTCTTAACCTAACATGATCATGCTTAACATGAGATCTGCTTAGATCATGCCTGGCAGATTGTCTTCTTTTTCTTAGGTGGCTAGTAAATTTATTTCTCACATCAGATGGTGTTGTAAGGGAATTTGGGAAATCTCAAATCAAAAGCTGAGAAAGAAGACACCCATACATGCGCTCACACACACTTTTTGTGGGTGCTTCACAAGTTGGATTTTTTAGTTAGGAAGCTCTTTAAACAGCTGTTGCAAAACCACAGATAGGTAGTCTTGGTGGAGGGAAAGTTTATTTTCGCCTGTTATGAGTTGAAATCAACTTAAGCTAAATCAATTTGCATCACTGTCAAATGAAATAAGAGTGAAAGTATAGATGTATGCATCCATTTATCAAGAATACTTTCAAAACATATTTTTGGTGGTGCAGTAATGAGACTTCTGTATAAATTCAGTCTTACTCTTCAGCCACTAAAATTAACATTTAAAAAAGTTTGGACATTCTATCAACAGACATTAATTATGAAGTCCTTCAATTGCAGGTAGTCTCTTACAGATATGGTTATATTAATCACAAGATGTAACATTCTTTTTGCTTCTTTCTAGGATCCTTTGTATTATCCTTTGTTGTTACTTGCAGGAGTGAATTTTTGATTTAATATCCTGGAAAAACTATGTCTTATTCTGGTGGTTCACATTGAGACTTGATGAGAAGCAGCCTAGCTACTTCTTTTCTGTTATCAATAAATTCTTGCTTTACAAAAGTCTTGGTACCGTGGGGCTGAAATCAGGGGCAGAATCAAAATACAGTTTTCAAGCATACAGATTTCTGATTTTAGGAGCTTTAAGATGTTCCCTTTTGACTGCTTGTGACAGATTCCATCATATTAATTTTTTTACCAAAAGATAGGATTTGCATTCCTGTTCTCAGGAACAGATTTAATTCTTGTCTGTGTAGTGGAGTTCAGTATATGAAAGTGAAGAAAACTTATCTTCTAGTATACATATTTGCTGTAACCAGATTTTTCAAAACTGCTATTATTCTTTTCAATGCAAAGCAAAGGAATTTTATTGCTATTTAGTTTTTTGCTATAGTAAGATATTTAGTGACAGGCATATTTTCATTATTTGTGTAGTCATAGAACTTAAGGTCCTCTCTCCCAGGTCAAGATCCCAGCCAAGATACCTGTTTTTCATATTTTGCTTAAGAGTGGGATGTTTTATGTAACACTTCTAAAGCCCAGGCATAATATAGGATAAGTAAAACTAAAATTGTGAACAAATGTTCTGTTTTTTCTGCATGGAGGGAGGAGGAAAGCATATGCTTTTGTCATCACCTGTAAACTGACAGCTAAATAAAAATAGACTGACAATAGATGTGCAAGAAAGGGGATAAAAATTGCCTCAGTCAAAATGTCTTTACAGGCAATCTTTTAGATGACTTTTTTGCAGAAAGCATGCAACATTGGAACATGAACAAGTTCCTCCTTCAGGAGCTGGAATCGGCTACTGCTGAATCACTAAAATACATAACAACTCTTGTTTTAAAATGAGAAGCCAAATATTTGACCTGTCATACTTTGGTTGTACTTTCTGAAGCTTCCTATGTTGTTGGTGCATAAATGGTAGTTCTAAAATAAGTGCTGGATAGTATAGAATTATAATTATCGAATTACTGAAGAGATCCATATTTCATTTTTTAGCAGTGCTTTCAATGGCTGTGTTTCACGGGTACTACTAATATGTTTACCTGTATCAATTTATTCCAGAAGTCCTTGTTCTTGATCTTATTTTTATGAAGTAATTTTATTTTTATTAATATAAGTAGAAGGAGATTTTGGCAACTGGATACACAACAGACATGCTATTTGCTCTTCTTCATTTATTTTTCTCTTGTTAAAGTCATCAAAATGTTGACAGCTGCATAACTCTTTTTAAAGCTTTCATATCTTGACAGATATTACAGATATTTGTCATTTTACTTACAGAAAGTGACAGCTAAATTAGCTTTATACTGTATTGGAGGATATCTCAGATGTAGTGAGTCCAGTCAAATTTATATTGCATTTCTTTAATGTGCAGCTGATTTTTGAGTGGATATTAAGGAGTGAAGAGTGAAGAGATACATGAAGAATGTGAAAATCTTGAGCTAGAAGATATTCAAGGTTAACAGATGAGAAATACGTTCCCCTTTTATTACTTCTATCATGTTGGATAGTCTAGTTTTTCCTTCATTTTCACTTCTTATTTCAGTTAGATGTGGGGTTGAAGATCTATACGTTAATCCTTCTTTAATAGATAGCCACTTCCCAGCTGAGTATTTAAGGCTGTCAGCAGACAGTGTAGGTGTTTATAGGTCATGGTGGGAGCTACTGAGTGGAACAGTATCGATTGTGTGTCACTGCACCCACCTCCTGTATGTTTAGTTAAGTACAGTTCATCCATTGATTAAATGCAGTATAGTTGTATTTCAGGATGTATATGTACATTTCTTTTTCAAAAGTTTGGGTCAAATTAAGAATGGGAAGAGAACAAATGGAACTACTGAATGGAAAAAGCCTTTTTGTTGTCAAGTAACTTATTCAGTGATGTCACTGTACTTTTTTTGTGCCACACAAAAATACTAAGCACAAGTTAAAAAATTGCAGTTAATCTTTAGAGAATTACACTAAGAGTGTCTGCAAACATGTACTTTGTAGAAGGGGGAGAGGAAGAGGAAGAAAAAAAAGGAAAAAAAAAAGAGAAAGAACTTGTTTTTTTTTTTTTTATCCAGATAGTTTAATTACACAATTGAGTGTTTCTCCCAATTGTCTGTTTAAATTGCTGTCAGAAATGGAAAATTTTGTGGTAAGATATTTTCACAATTTTAGTATGTTCAATGTATTGCTAATGGTAGCTAGACTTTCAAATTGCTATAAATGTATCAAAGATGAGTTATGCATGTTCAGTGTATTAACCTACTCTATTGCATTACTGCTGTCTTACTCCTGGGAATCCCACTAATGTTTGGGGGTTAGTATTTGGAACAAGCCACCATAAGGTTGGCTTGGTGGTACTCAGATCAGGTAGCGGAAGTGAAACAAACCACCTGAATTTTAAGAGAATATCTGATTTAACAGTGTAACATACTTTAAATACCACTTTTTACTAACTTCAGAGAATTTTGACTGGGTTGAAATTTAAGTTAAGCAATACAGTTTTCCTACAGGACCACCAAAGCAGGGGTTCTGTGTGTGTGTATGTATGCGCCACTTTGCATGCAGAGGAAAGCAAAACTAAGGGTGTTGAGTGAAAAACTATTTTTTGGGATTACTTTGGACACCGGCCTGAATTGAGCACAGAGTTGCATTTGTTTTTCTTGAAGCTGATGGTGAAGCACTGTCGTGGGTTCAGCAGCAGCAGTCATTTTTTTTTTTCTTCATAGTAGCTGGTGCAGTGCTGTGTTTTGAACTTTCGGCCTGGGAACAGCGCTGATAACACCTGTGTTTATAGTTACAGTTTAGAATATTTTGGTTTAACCAAGGACTTTCTGAACTTCATGCTCTGCCAGGAAGGAGGGGAAGCCAGGAGGAAGCAGAAACAGGGCACCTGACCCAAACTGACCAAAGAGGTATTCCATACCACAGTACATCATGCCAACGATGTAAAACTGGGGACAGGAACCCGGAAGAGTTCTGTTCATGGCTCAGCCGGGTGGTGAGCAGCTCTGTCCTCTTCCCTTGTATTTCCCCTGGTCATTGTTGTTGATGGTAGCAGCAGTGATTTGTGTTATACCTCAGTTACTGAACTGTTCTTATGTCAACCTGTAGGAGTTACATTCGGTTCTTCTCCCCATTTCCCCCTCCCCTGAAGTGGGAGGGAAGAAGGTGGGAGGAGTGAGGGGACAGGCAGACTGGTTTAAACCTTAAACACCGACAAGCGCCTACATACCTCTCAGAGACTAAGGTTTACAGCGGTTTTAGAGAATCCTAAGTAGAACATTGCAGTATGGCTCTCATTAAAGATATTTTCTTTCAGTGCTATAGATATAGCAGATCTGTGGCAGGGAGCAATACTTATTGGTAGAGAATTTCTTGAGGAAGTCTCTAAAGTAAAAACAATGCAGTGCATTACAGAATTTGGATTATAATTTTCAGCATTCCTTTCTTCTCTCCCTGAATGTTTGGTTTATCAAAAAATATAATGCATAAGAATTTTTGAGGGATGGACGTATGCTGCAAAGCTTTGTCTGCTTTACTTCACAGCACTGGGGGTGGGTTTTTATTGTAATTCTGAACGTCAGCAGCTATAGATAGTATTGGTAAATACTGGGATTTGATCAGTGTTTCCTTGCTTGCTCTTGAATGAGAGCTTTCTGTAGTCAGGAAAATTATATAGCTTATTTAGCACTCTCTAAAAACAGTAATAGGCCTATTCAGATTTTATCTGTAACTTTACTTTGTGTTGAGCAGTACTTGTAATGCTGTCATAAACTATGCTAAAACACTTTCCTAGGCTTTATCGATAGAATAAATATTCCCCAGGAACACAGAAGCAGAACATGCAGATTGTTTTGTGTGGGTTAAATGTACATATCTGGAACATAAGCATGTTAATATTACATCTTTCAGATTTGGCAGGAGCCTTAAGAGTGTAGTGTTTAACATTGGTTTTATAGATACTTGCTGCGGAACTGGACAGGATTAATAATGGATGACATATATCACACTTAGTACAGTATTAAATTCTGGCAGTGGAAGGATGCAAAGCAGTTCATAGCCTTACAAGAACATTGTGTGCTACAGTAATCTTGGTAATACTGTACGGTTAAATTAACGATGAATAAATGTTGTACTCTGCTTTCTGTCAGAGGCAGCACTTATGCAGTCTCTTGTCACTCTTTGTGCCTGCTGTCCTGAGTGGGTCACTGGAAAGATCATAAGATATAAAGATGTAATGGATTATTCTGGCTGCATAGCACATTATAAGAAAGCTGTCAAGGACCTTAATAAGGACAGGTAGTTTTGCATGTTTCAGTTCTTGAGTGAGCAATGGCATATGTGGGAGTACCTCCCTCCAGAACATCTTTGTTTATCAAAATATATATTAAAATAGAAAGCTGAATGGGTCTCAAGCTTAGCCTTAGGCAATTGATTCAGTATAGGCTTTTTATTCCAGATGTGGTAGAAAGAGGAGGCAAGACTCCAGGGAGATACCTTACAGGGCTACAGCTCTTACCGTAAAGCACATCTGGGATCTATCAATCAGTAGCTTCCCTTGTGCAGGTTGTGCTTCCTTTGTACTTTTACACTGCTTTACTGGAGATTTCTGTCACCATTTATCAGTTGGGTGGATACTGTCAGTCCCCACGTTCTTTCATTCCAAGCGTTACCAGCACCCATTCTTAGGGACCTTATCACCTTAAGTTGTTTGGTGATGGACTGGGGAGAGATGGCTTTTCCTTCTCAGTATAAACTAAAAGGTCTTCTGTCACTTCCAATTTGGAGTATGGGAACATAAGAAACTGTTACTTTACATTTTCTTTGCTGCAAAACAAAAAAACTGAATGAAACTCAAGCTGCAGGGAAAGGAATTTTGAAATGTAAGCCACCTACTTTTCTCTGAGTAGAAAGGTTGCCTGCATTGCTACAAAACCATAGTGCAACTGTAAGCACAGTGAACATCATATTTATATCCACGTGCAGATATGGATAGCTTGTGCAGCCTATGTGCAGCAACACATAGTGTCGTCTTCATAGTCCAGTGAGGCCAAAAGTTTCTCTTTGGCAGTTCAAAGCCTTCTCTATAAGGCTGACTGAGGTGTGGACTCAATTTGTCCATTTGGAAATCCAAATGGAGGTGAGATGAACAAATTACTTTGAAAAACTTTTTGTCCAGAAGACTGATGTGTATGGTTATTCAATTCACTCATTTTCTAAGAAAACATAATTGGTTTGAAAAGTACATCAGCCTTTGTGGAGGAGAAATATTGTTTAAAGAATATAACAATTCTTTGAAATTTTATTTATTAGTTATTGCTGTCTCAAAGAGGAGGACTTGTGCTCTGGATTCCCAAGATGGGACTGTGGCAGGAACAAAGAATTAAAATCGACCTCAAAATATAATGTCATGTAGGGTACTTGAAGGGGTTTGTTAGGTTTTCCTTTTTTCAGTGGGAATCTGAAACTCTGAGAAGAAAGGTATGTCCTCAAAGATTTATATTAGGAAGAAATAAGGTAAAGATTGGAATAAAAGTTTTAGATCTCTTCATTTACTCCTTGATCAGAATGCAGGCCAGGCTAGTAAATGCTTGAAATATGATTGTTAGAGGCTGCTCTGAATTTTTATTAGGCATTATGAAATATTTGTTTTAACTTTGAAGAGTGCATCAATTAAAAATAGATGGTACCTCAAAGAAATGCTTACAATAAATGCCAAATGACTGAGCTGGCCTCTTGTTATTTGAAGTATTATTTCTGAGACAAGGTTTTAAATTATGATCATGAGAGAATGGGGAAATAAAATTTAATTCTTGCCATCTTACAGATCTTTACCAGTAAAAGGTCTATTTCTGGGATTGTTGTTTTATATTTGCAGATCCCAGTCAAGCTCAAAATAAAGTTTTAGGGGACACTATGCTAAAAATGTACCATTCCCAGGGAAATGTGTAATCCAAGTGACAGTTAAAGTCTGGGGAAAGTAACCCTGTTTTCACTCTATACGGAGAAATTCAGTCAGTTGTGGGTTTTCCCAGTATTTTGAAACACTGCCTGGTCCCTGAGTTGTGTTGTCAAGCTGCCTCTCAGCCGTCAAAGAATAATGCATTTTTCTTAACAACTGTAAAAGAAACCTAAAAGAAGTTAAAGTTTTCCTTTTTATATTTTTTATTAATTTGAAATGGATCTGAATTTCACTGAGAGGAAAAGATTTATTTATTTGTTTTGTCCTTCACAGGTATGTATTCTACATATAACATTCTTTTTGTTAAGCCTTTACAATTTGAAAACTTGCTTTTTAAGGAATTGAACTAGTTGCAAAAGTCAAAAAATAAACAAACTATGTTACTCTTTCTGCCAGGCTTCCATGCTGTGATTGTAGCAACCCAAGGAGATCAAAGAACTGCTTAGAATAGTCTTGTTTACCAAAATTTACCTACTTACCTGGTCTTGTCCCAAAAAAGCTGTTTTGTTTTTTAAAGCTACAGTTACTTAGCAAGCAGAGATGCTGAAAGGTGTCTTTTTATGCTGATATACTGTTTGCTCAGAGAATAAATGCATGTATATGAATGTTGGTTTTTTTTTTTTTTTTTTTAAGTCAAGTTAATGAGATTTTGTTCTGTAACTAGTGAATGATGAACCAGTCTGAAACCTCACTGACATTCATATGGGGCGATTTCCTTTGGTACTTATCTGGGAAGTATTCCTAAAACATAATTGATGAGTTCTTTATACTTCATCATATTTCCCTTTCTGCCTCATGTACTATTTCGTCCTATTTTTAAATATAGCATCTCTTATAGCTTAGCTTTTGTATCAGATTTTTTCGGTTTTTTTTTTCTGCTAGTTAGACTAGTAACTTAAACATTATTCTTTATAGTCTCCTAGAATTCAAAATAATGTATACTTATCTAGCCAAACCTAAAACTAATTCAGCCCTGCCCTACTTCTGGGATTGTTCCTGTACCTATAATTATACCAATAAATATAAAGAAATCCTTAGACACTTTGGCTAGAGGCTAAAGATGAATCTACATGAAAGCATTTTTAGAGTCTATATTTTTCTTGTCAGAAGATGTAAAACCTTTCATGTTTCCTAGTTGGTTTGTATAAAGGGAGAGACTCTTAGTCTTCCTTGATGCATGTGGCTTCCTCTGTCCTCACAACTATGGGGAAAAAGGTATTAAAGAAAAATCATGGCTTTAAGCTCCAGGCACTTGCTCTCTTTTGGGCATGCTGGCAAAGCTTTCTTTGCTATCAAGGATATGAATGTAATTGGGTGAGGTCATGAGATGGGGCTGGAATTCTTCGAAGGGGATTCTCCTGATGATAGGTATTTTTTCAATGTCTGCATAAATAGAAATACTATCAAAATTGCTTGTACAGGTGGAAAAATAGGAAAAAATATAGGCAACCAGCAGAAACAGGGCAGTGATGATGCAAGTTGCTATTATTTTTAGCAGATGTCAAGAGGAGGGAATAATTTTTTAATAGATCCCTCCTATTTCAGACCTAGTCTGTTGCTTGTATCCAGTGTACTAATGATAGCTTTTTTTTTTTTTAAGAAATGAAATAATATCTCCCAATGGTATTGGTTTGAGGTTTTGGTATCTTGCTGCGTTCTGGAGTTGTGTGTGTCTTGATAACTGTTGTAGGTAGGTATTTTCTCAGCTGGCTTTTTGTTCTTCAATTTTATGTCTCTCTTTCATTTTTGAGATTAATTCCTTGATGGTTTTTTTTGCCGTCTCCAAAATATCTGCAAGCTCTTTCAGTAAAGGTTGTTGCCTCAATTTAACTTAGTTAAATTTAACCTGATTTCATAATAGTTACAGAGGGTTCTGTGACTTGGCAGATTTATCCCTTCCCCCTCAATTATAAGGCTGGACGTGAAAACCCCTGAGACTGGCTTTGCTCTGCAGAAATGTTTCTGTGCAACAACCAGTGTGACATTGTAGCTCATTGTCAAACTGTGCTGAAGAATTTTGGACATCTCAACTCTGTCTGTAGGATAAATGCTCTTCTCTTTTTGCCTTTGTATTCTTGTCAGAGTATTTTTGATACCTCGTATCAGGCCATTTTGTTCTCACATTGTATTAAGAATTCTTGTCAAGTGTGAGCTGATCTTCAGCTCTTTATTTTGTTGGCATTTTATTTTTTAATAGCCTGAAATTAAACTAAACTTGTTGAGTCAAACAGTGACTAGCTCAGAAGGGTCTAGTAGTAGTCACAAATTAAGACAAAGTATTTCTAAAATGGAGAAGGTGGATCACAAAAAGAGTTTTGAATGTAGTATATGCTGCCTGTGTCCTGCATATCTGCTGCGGGATATCAGGTCAGAATGATGTACATTGTGAATGGCAGTGTATGCTCTGGTACAGAGGAGAAAGACCAGGGTGGAAAACAACGAAACAAGGAAACTGGCATGCAATCTCTAAATATTTATTCTTCTGTCTAACTTAATATTGTTCAGTACTAAAAAAAGAATAGCCAAAAAAAAAAAAATAATTTCAGAGCTCGGCAAATAGATACATGTACATGTTGATGTTCCTGCACAGTCACAGACAAATAACATTTGTTCTAAAGGCGTAACATTGTCCACTTGGACAATCTACTTCTTTCTCCTTCACCTATTGTAGCCCTTTAAGTCTACACAACAGTGGTGGCTGTGTCTGTAATCTGGAGTGTTTTTTTGGACATGGGATGTGCCATTCTAACTTTCCATATAATCCTTATGCCACAGGTCTTTCTGTGGTTAAGGAATATTCTGGTCTTGAAGGTTTGCCCTTGATGTAAAATTTGAATATACTAAAAGTCGTTTTTGAGAACTAGTTTGGGAAACATGATAGGAACTTGGAAATGGGTCTTTTTTAGACCTCTGGAAAACAACTTTGGGAAGCAAACTAGTCATCCACGGATCATTACACAGGGGTAACTTAAGCCCACTGTGACATTTTATTCATGAGCATTTATTGACTCAGAGATTGAGAATGTGTTTGTCTAATGAAAGTGGTATGTTCTGAGATTTCTGTGCATGGACACTGTGTTATCTGAGTTCTGTTATTTCTCCTAGCTCAATATAATTAAGCAAAAATATTTGTTAGGCTAATCATAGCACATTTTGTATTAGCTTTTCAGAGTTTTATGTAGTCTAGGCTCCAGCTTGTTTGGTTTGTCAAAAATTTGACCCAGAACATTATGCTCTCGTGAGACCTCACTTGGAGTACTGTGTGCAGTTCTGGTGTCCTCAACACAGAAAGGACATGGAACTGTTGGACCAAGTCCAGATGAGGGCCATGAGGATTATCAGGAGGCTGGAGCACCTCCCGTATGAAGATGAGAAAGTTGGGGCTGTTCAGCCTGGAGGAGAGAAGGCTGCATGGAGACCTCATAGCAGCCTTTCAGTATCTGAAAGGGGCTTATAAGGATGCTGGGGACAAACACTTCATTAGGGACTGTAGTGGTAGGACAAGGGGTAAAACTTAACTAGGGGAAGTTTAAATTGGATATAAGGATGAAATTTTTTTAGTGGAAGGGTGGTGAGACACTGGGATGGGTTGTCCAGGGAAGTTGTGAATGTTCCATCACTGGTGGTATTCAAGGCTGGGTTGGACAGGACCTTGGGTGACATGGTTTAGTGTGAGATGTCCCTGCCCATGGCAGGGGCATTGGAACTTTATGATCCTAATGTCCTTTCCAACCCTAACTATTCTATGATTCTATGTATCCTGAGCACAGGGTGCACAATTGACTTGGCTTATTTGGAGTATGCTATAAAAACAATGGTCACAGGAATGCATTTTATTTTTGCCCAAGTAGATGATTGCTTGAGATCCTTTCCAGCTCTTTGTTTCTCTGTTTTCTGAAGTACAATTTTTTTCATGAGACATAAACCTCATTTGTATTGTCATGATTTTATGTATTATTTCCATTTTGATTTTTGTGGCTGTTTTTTATGGATGTTAGTGATGTGAAAAAGTAAAATCTTAGATGTAGGTGGAATTTGTGACTAGAAATCAAGGACTAAATAAACGCAGAGGGCAGTAATACTTGTTGCTTTAGCCAGGGCACATTCAGGTGCAAGGCATACAGTCTCATACAAAAGGCCACTAAGAGTATAAAACAATAGAATCATAGAATAGTTAGGGTTGGAAGGGACCTTAAGATCATCTAGTTCCAGCCCCCCTGCCAGGGACAGGGACACCTCGCACTAAACCATGCCATCCAAGGCTATGTCCAACC
>JASSUY010005112.1:0-15857 GCA_032466535.1 Forpus xanthops
TTTGGTATGGAGGACGGTGGCTGAGGTACAAATATGGGGAAGCCTGGCAAATCGACTACATCACACTCCCACCAACTCGCCAAGGCAGAGCATCCAATGTAACTCTGAAGGAGAAACTCCTCTGTGTGGTCAATGCAATGGCACCACAGTGAATCTCTGCAGGTGGAGAGAAATAGCAAACCTGTCCTGGCTCGATGAGCTGGGTTGATGTGGTTTTTTCCAAGCAAAAATGTCTTGGGAGAGGTGTCCCAGAGATGTGAGCCTGGGGGGACCAAAGGTGCAGCCCCTCACCTTGTTGCTGAGGGTTTCTGCCAAAGGTATTCCCAAGAACTCCACTTCTGGGCTTTCTTTGGTGCCCTTCCAATTTAATAGGTGTCTTTGTGCCGCCTATCACTGGCTGAAACACACGTGACGTGCTGAGAATAGTCTTTAAACCATGAAGTGATGGTTAGAGAAATCTCTCCCACGCTTGTTTTGGAAAATACCAAGGTTTAGGTGCTCCTTTATTGTCAGTTCAACCCCTCCTCCCTCCGCAGGAATGATTGCCTATTCTACCCAGTGGGTTAGAAAACACTTCTATCACCTTCCTTGTCTGAGGTTACTTTCTAATGTGTGAACGCTTTTCAGCCTCTGCCCCTGTAGGGAGCTCTTCTCACGAATGCAGTACAAAGTTAGGCTCATTGGGAAAGCTGCGGTCACATCAGACTGGGCAGCAATGATCAACAGGAGGTCGTTTAGAAGTTTAAAGGTTTTTATGGAGCAACTTACCAAGAACCTGCTTCTGGAACGTATTTGTTGGCATTTTCTGCTTTAATCTGAAGCAGTAGCTGGTTTTCTTTACCAGTCTCTGGAAAGTATTCAGTGATTTGAATGGGGTATGAGCACCTCAGAGACTTTTATTTCAGTTTAAAAGAAATATAAAATCAAAGCTTTCAATGAAGCACCTTATAATAAAGGTGGGTTTGTTTTGCCCTGGGTTATTGTGCAGCGCTGATTTGCACCACTGAGGTCCACATTGCATTTCATGCTTTCCCATCTCTATGGAGTTGTTGCTCTTCTGGCGTCTGGGTGTCAGCACTGCTGTGAGCTCTTTATGTCTTGCTTTTGCTAACCTTGAGTGACTTTCACTTCTGAAGCTGATGCACTCAGTCCCTTCCATCTCACCACCCATACGTATGCAGTTGCATAAAGAAAGAAATAATAAGCCTCTACACCATTAAATTTGGGGGGAAAGCTGCATTTTAAATGCGGGAAACAGAAGCAAGTGAAAGTCTTGCTGATTTTTACACTAATTTACACCAGAGGGAATAAAGAGTCTCGTAAATCAGATGCTAATTTTGTTTACTTAACTTCCTAGTCAGGCAATGACCTTTCATCCACGAGGAGGAACAAATTAGTGCACAAGTTCTTTGTGGGAGACAGGAGAAATTGCCTCAACCTGGTACTGAATAATGCCCAATTAAATGCACTTCTGAACAACTCTGCCTTGCCTCTGAGAAGGAAGTTTCTGTTAAAAGAACAGAACAATGCACCTTTTATTTGCCACTTCACACAATCTCTTAGTGCCATGCAAACAGCTCTAACCCTAGTGTGTCTGATAGAGGATTTGCAATGTTCTCGGTCATTGGTAAGAGGATAAGAAGCTTATTATCTTTTATCAGGAGAGGATAAAAGATTCCCACTCCTTCCTGCTAGGAGGGGATTGGTTTTCCATGTTTATCAGCGATCAGGAGTGGGAAATATTTGGGTAATGAAGTTGTAAACACACCCAAAAAGACCCCATTTTGGGTAGGTGGAGGATTCTTCATATTTGGTAATGGGATAAGGAATATTAGGCATGCTCTTTGGTGAGATAAGGAGCTTACAGTGAAGTGGAAATGCTTTTTGGTATCAATAGAGAGCCAGAGTCCTCCTGAGGATTAGGAAGCAGCTAAGTGGCTACCTGGGGATTTGTGGAAGGAACAAGGGGATTCTTGATGTCCTAACAGCTCTGGAGTGTTTGCAGCCGTGATGGAGAGGGAGTGGTACCCTGCAGAGCTTCGTGCTTGGGCAGATGCTTCCCCATAGGCTGTGGATGGGGAACCAGCCAGTGAGTTACAGCTGTAGGAGAGCAAAGGAGACAGAAGATGCTTTGGTAACTGAAGATGTGGTGTGACGATGCCTTTGATCTCAGGCCATACAGGGCTTGAAATATATTAGAGGTAGAGGCATCTCCAGCATCGTCCCTTCTGCCACCTCTTGCTCTGTCCAGATGACAAGGTCTCTTCTCCGATAAAATCAAGCTGCTTGTGCTCAGTCTGAGAGATGGTGATGAGGCAGGATGAAAAGCAGGAATCCAGACCCGCACCATGCATTCCAAGGGATGCCTGTCCCTTTCTCGCTCCAGAGGCAACATTTCATTTCCTTAGCTGCGCTCTTGTTGTCGGGTTGATGTAAATTTAATATCCTCAAGTTATAATGACAGAAAACCAAACAATTTCCAGGCATTTGTCACACAATAAATGAAAGAAACGATGCAGTGTTGGACAGAAGATTTGATTCACTGAGCTGTAAAGGCAGCTGCCCAAACCACCACATTCCAGTGCCTGTCAGGAAGAAAATAGAGTGGAGCAGCAGATGGGAGGAGAAGGAGAGTGCCATGATGGGCCCAAAGATGCTCAGTGCATCAGGGGCTGAGGTGCTGCAGGGGCTGCATCTCCCTGCTGCATCTTGCTGCATCCCCTGATGTCCACAATAGGGAATGTTTAAAGTCAAACATATCCAAGCATTAAATCTGTAGCACAAGTCTTGTTTAGAATAAGCTCCTTCCATCTGGAGGTAGAAGGTGAGGTACTTTAGACGTAAGTAGCTTCTTATTGTAGTCGAGGGCTCTAAGCTAGAGCCTGTGCTGTGTTGGTGGTACTTGATATTTTGGACATCTTCAGCATCAGTTCTGCTGCTGCAGCCACTCTTTCAGTGTGTATGTTCTTGGTTTGCAAGAAGCCATGAAATGGTGACAGGGTACATGTGAACAACCCTATCTGCAGAACTGGGGACTATCCGGGGTTTCTTGCCCAGATGCAGATTGGGATGTGTAGCTCAGGCCAGAAGTGGGATTGGCAGGTTCTCCTGCTTGACTTGCACCACGTAGAGCTTGAGCAAAACCCCATCAAACCTCCTTCACAGACTCCAGATTGGAAACTGTTCTTTCCTCCTGTCTCACACATGGCAGTGAAATAGGAACTGCTGGCACTGAATAGAAGCAGTAATTTAGATGTTATCCTTCCTCTCTGCCCAAAGGAATTGAGGATGTTAAGAGGATATCAGCTATGTGGTCCTATGGATGCTTAGAGCAGACATCTAATTCCTCTCTTAGCTCCTTTGTAAATCTCCAACGAGGAGTCCCTGTTGCATCCACCTCTGCCATCTGTGGGTCTCCTCTCCTCCTGGGAGCCATGACAGGACCCAGATTGCAGCAGCAGCAGTCCGGGCTTGTGAGAATCCCAAGCACAGATCTGATGGTCAGTGTCTTCGGAGTGACTTTATCCATAAGCATCATTAGAGCAGTGCAGTTCCTGGAGCTGTGATTCTCTAAAGACAGACATCAGATAAGGCTTGTGAGGAAGTTGTTATGACTTTTATGACCTGCTAATGCCACTAAGGGGAAGGAAAAGCAGCTGTCCAGCCTATCAACCCTCCTTCAAACATGCAGTGCTATGCAGATGAGACCGTGCCGCTTATCCCCAAAACTTCCTCCTTTTAGTGCTTTATATCAACCTTACACCCTTCCCAGTCTGTGCCAAAGTGACTGCCTCCAGCTAAAACATCCCAGGAAAATTCAGAGGGAAGCAATCCTGTCTTTGCTTTATAACCACCTGCTTAACCCAATATCCTTTATTTCTCTTAGTCTGAGTGAGGACTTTCAAGGTAGCAATGCCTCTGTGAATGGAAGAAAGAGAAGCCGACAGCCTGCTATGTCTGGGGTGTTTTAGGCAGTTTTCACACATATATTGGTTTTGGCAGCTTCAGTCTGTCAGTTAAATTAATACTTCAGAGGTAGCCACCAATTGTCCCTACTTTCCGGAGATCCTAGGGTGCAGCGCTCACAAAGGAGCACTCTGCAACCAGGAGTAACTTGTGTTTTCCAGCAAAGGAGGGTTAGGCTGACTTGTGGCTTAGGAAGAAGAAAGTAAAGACACAAGGAGCTGAGTTCAGCTGGAACAAAACTGGGTTTAAATGATCCACGGTAAAGAGTGAACTCGCCCTGAAGCTTGTGGCAAAGAAGTATGAGCAAAGTGTGGGGTCTTGTGCTAAGAGTCTTTCACGATGCATGCTGTGCCATGTGGCTCCTTTTTGGTCCCAGATGGTGATGTCCCATTGCCAGGTGAGCTGTCCTCCTCTCTGGAAGCTGCTCCTCCCATTTGGACCATGAATCCAGGTAAAGAGGGAGATTATTTTACAGCCAGCACTAGCTAATCCTGTTGTACTTCTATCTCTCTTCTCCAGTGTCTGCATGAGGAGCTCAGGAGCCGTCTGTCCAGGCACCACATAGGTCACCAGGCCTCTTCCATGGAGAAATGTCCACTTAATCCTCTTTGTTGCAGTAGGGCCAAGAAGCCAGCACAGTCCAGCACTGCTGCTGCCATGCAGTGTGCAGCAGTCCTCAGCCCAAAGGGTTCAGACTGGAGGGTTAAATCCATATTCATAACTTTCCCTCCCATAACGCAGATCCAGGGCTTGGGCTGCCTCCCTCACAGATGGGAGGGCCAGCAGGATGCTCCTTGGATCCAGATCCAGAGCTTGAGTCTTTTCAGAGAAGGATTTAGGATTGGGCTCCTCTCCAGTTGGGTACAGGCAACAGATTCACACATTGCTTATCCTCCCCTTGACAAAACTCTCCAGCTTGGAGGATAAGCTTCAAGCCTAACTAGTTATCAAAGGGATCCAGATGCCAGCTACCAGAGTGTGCTTGCTGGCAAGGACCAGTGCTGTGCTTTGGCCTCTCCAAAGGACTGCAGAGTGGAGTGGCAGGGGTGAAACTGCTCCGAGGGGGGCTGGCAGCAAACCAGGCTGCCGGTGACTGAGTTTATCAGTGGTGGAAACTCATGCGCTAAGTCTATTGAGGTGCAGGAGTTGTTTTCTTCCTGCATATAGCTCTGTGAGCTGAGCGGGGTTGTTTATTGTTTAGAGATGTGAAATGTGCCTGTTGGAACAGAGAAGGAGGATGGCAATGTGTCCTCTCTGAGCTCAGTTCCCTGTTGCTGCATACTGAAGTTTCAGGTAGAATTCCCTCAAACCTATGGGTTTTTGGTCTCCACCTTAGAGCCCAAGTACCTGTGGTGGATATGTGCTGGTCTGTCAGGAGCTCAGTGAAGGGTGAAACCTGCTGCCCCATCGAAGACTGGGAAAGGGGAATAGCGTTGCTTTTCACAATTGAAACACAATCAGTGTTTTGCATTTCATTTCTTTTCCCACCCACAAATCCAAGCAAGGATGGTTCAGCATCACCTGTGTGCTTGCAGCATCCTCACCACCCCACCTGGAGCATCACCAGTTTCATATCCAAGCCCTGCTTGTTGTGCACATGTTGCACACCCAGAATAAATCACTGCAGTCCTCTTAGCCAGCTGCTGCCCTGACCACATACCCCAAGCCAAAGCCTGCTGGTGAGGCCCTCCCTGCCCTCATGCCCATGGATGGCAGGGGACTTCTCATATCCCTCTTTCCAGCTGAATCTTTCGTCCTGGAGCTTAACTCCAGCAAAGAAATGATTTGCACTTACAGCCTGTTAATGAATTTCTGAACTAAGGAATTAATTACCGGCTGTCTAAATGAGACTTGTCCTATCCTTTGAGATCCATCTTTTTGATTCTAATTAATTTTAAAAATTACTTTTTGGAGCCTTCAGCAGAGATGCTCATTTCTTTTACTGCAATATTATTTCTCTGATAAGCAAGTTAATTTTTAGATCAGAATCCACCTAATCTCAAATTTGTCACACAAACCCCTGCTCTCTAAGATACTGTTTACAGCCTTTATTGAGATGATAGAACATGGTGCATGAATCGTTCTTTCTTCTTTGCTCCTTTTTAAACACCTGAATGTGTGTGTGTGTGTGTGTTCAAAGGAGATTAATTGAATCTCTTCACTGTGCTGTGTTTAGGGAAGATCTTTAATGTTTTAGAACAGAAAACAAATATTAGTTAGAAAGCTTCTCTAATTGCACTTTTTCACGGCAAAAAATGCATGTCTAATTTGCTTTTTTTTTAGGAGAACATTTGCTTTATGGGAATTTGCTGGAGTTTGACAGTTATTTAACTGGCTGGTTTTATTAACTCGTGTTCTCAGCATCAAGTGCAGTGACAGCTGGGGAAAATTCAAATACCAATTTTATGTTCTTATCAAAGCTGCCATCCTACAGGCTGCAATAATCTGTGCAGCAAAACATCATTGCAACTCCTGGACTTCTGCTGGCATTTTGCAGTGGAGATCATCGTTGTGGGGATTGCAGCTCCTCAGCTGTAGCTCCCAATGATGTACTAAGTACATAAGGAAGACACAGGCTTGTACCCCTGTGTCTTCAGGCCAACAGAACAGGCTGTGATGGGTTTGTCATCCTCTGCTGGGTGATGATGCTGACAGAGAGTCACAGTGGGAACAAGGATGGGTACATTGGTGAGGCTTGGAGATCACGGAAGGGCAGCGGGCATAAAAGCCTGGGTCTCCATCATGACGGATGCTCTGTAGGCACACAGCCCTGTCCTCCAACCAGCCACAGCAGAGGGTTGAGGAGACACTGCTGCCTTTCCCTTTGTGTGGGCATTTATTTGTTTTCTCTCAAGAATGCTTAGAATTTGATAGAAGGGTTACAAACATGTTTAGCAAAAGACAGAGATAACCCAAAGTCTCACAATATCTACCATAATTCCTGTAAGCCTAGGGAGTCCTGGAATTCTTTCTAATGACCTCAAAGGAATTTGGATTCCTCAGCATCTCATTTGTGGAGAGCATCACTTCTGCTCGATTGCTGCTCTGCATCCCTCTATGCCCCACACTGGGGTACACTATAGACCATTTTCCATCCCTGGCACGTTTTGAGGAGCAATAGTGCCTGAAGGGGATGCAGTTGCTTGGCTGTGCAGGGTGTCCTCTAAGAACTAAACTTCCCTCATTTGTATGCAAGCTGGGAAAGAAACTCCTTAGTCATTTTGGACAATTCTGTCTTATGGTTTGTTTGGGTTCTTAAGCTCCTTCTATTTGTATTTTTGCAATCCCACCTGTGCGTGGTATGGATCTTGGAGTCGAAGAATCCCAGATGCATAGCAGATGGTTAGCTTGAAAAAATAATCAGAGAGGCAGCAAAATTCTGTGTTCATGAGCTCCTATTTATTTCAATCTGGTGTTTTGCCTCACAACAAGACTAATAAGCAATTACTCCAGCATCTCAAATGCTTATGCAGTGTAAATGCATCTGTCAACCAGATTCAACATCATCAATAAAGCTGCCAAAGCTGTTCATAATTCAATGATGGATGCTTTGAGCATCTTTTTTGAATATAATTTAAAGATTGCAGTCCTGTGATTCTGACATTATTTCCTGTGTGCTCAAAAATACCTCCAGCTGGAAAGATCCGTGTGTGAACCGCATAATCACCTCTGCCTGTGTGGGCCACTGCGAATGGTGCCATTTGGCTTGTGTGCCCATCGTAGTTTCTGGTTGGTTTCTGGCCGGGCTCCCATGAGGGCTGAAGAGGCTGTGAGGGTCTATTTGGGATTTGCAGCGTTTCTTTCCTCCTTTCTCTTCAATTCACCCCTGTGCATAACTTCATCGAAGCGCTGTAAGCTTTGTGTGCTGCTCATGAAGGGAATTTGTCCACAGGGAGGGTGTTTTCTGCAATGTGCCGGGGAACTATTTGTTCTAGTGTCTTTTACAGCCAGATGACGTTAGGAAACAGCTGATGTGATCATTGTCTGTGTGTATGCTTGTGCATCTTCATTGCTTTTCTGGATTTCAACCCAATCTGACAGAGATGTCCCAGATAAGCTTCCATTAACACACATGAACAAGTCCTGGTGCCCTTCTGCAAGCTGGTACCTTGACTTAGCTTTAGAATTCATTAAGACTAGAACCCAACACAAGCATTGTGGCTCTCCCACCACCTTACTTCTCCTTCTCTTCTTCTCTCTATTATTGCAACCTTTGCTCTGCACCTTGCTGTGTGCTCACAAACTATTCCACCAATGCTTTGAAACAGTTATGCTGCAGAGAAGTGTAACTTCCATGCCTCAGCTGGAGAAAGATCAGCCCCAAATCCAGCCATTCCTTAGATCTCAATATGTCCACGTGGGAAAGGTGTTTATGAACGTCCCATCTGTAGGAAAAGCTTCAATTGGATCTTGCATTTTGCCCTAAGACACAAATCCATGGGAGATGATCATTCATTAATGTTAGTGCTGGTGGGGTGATGCTTCCAACCTAGAGCATCGCACTGAGAAAATAAGGCTGGCAAATGTCAGTGGGTCCTTGCAGGTCACTACTCTGGTGTGGCGGGACCAAGACCTGCTCGGGATCCCTGCCTTCACTCCTGTCTGCCCCCACAGCAGATGAGCGTGTAATTACACATTGGTCATGCCCAGAGACCTCAGGAATGATGAGCTTCCATTGTGTCAAGCATCGTGCGACCCACGCTAGGGTGAGCAGCATCCTCCTCTGTGCTAATGTTTGTACCAACACAAACTAATGGGTGGAGAAACATGGTGGGCAGAGGGGGGCCCTTTGCTGCTGGTGGGCTGTAAGCACAACAGGTAGCTGTGCACAGCCGAATTGCCCTGGTTTGCCAACTGCCTCTCCACTGTTTGTGATGGTGCTCGTCCACTCAGGCAGTATCAGCATCCAGAGGGTGGTATGCTCTTGGGTGAAATAAGGAGAGGGCATTGATTTAGCTTTCCAGCTCCCCCCATAAACAGAGCTGGTATCTCACCAGGTCTGGATGAACCATGCTCCACCTCCCGCTTGGTTTATCCTCTTGGGGACAAAACCAAGCCTTTTGTCACTGTGCAATGCAATTATTGTCACTTCTTTGCATTCCATCTTCCCTTTAGCTGTCTGTGCATGGAGGTTTTCTGTCAGGGTGCTCTCAACTCTTATTTCCCCAAGCATGGTGCATGTGTTTTCCAATTGCTCATCATTTGCAAGAGGCTGGTGCTTGCTGCAGTTTGGATTAGTCTTATCTCTGCTACCAAATTCACACAGATCCTCTTGGCCACAGGCTTGTATTGTAGGTCTGAGGAGGGATTGACTGTTCCTCCCACCAGGATCATTCTGTATTTGCGCAAAGGGCTCCGTTAGGGACTGTAATGAGAGGACAAGGGGTAACGAGTTCAATCTTAAAGAGGGGAAGTTTAGATTGGATCTGAGGAAGAAATTTTTTACTGTAAGGATGGTGAGGCACTGGAATGTGTTGCCCAGGGAAGTTGTGAATGCTCCATCGCTGGCAGTGTTCAAGGCTGAGTTGGACATAGCCTTGGGTGACATGGTTTAGTGTGAGGTGTCCTTGCCCCTGGCAGGGGGGGTTGGAGCTGGATGATCTTAAGGTTCTTTCCAACCTTAACTATTCTATGATTCTATGATTCTATCAATCAGTATGCTAATTCACTCTGCCCCTGTTTTCAAGCTACCCACTGGTGTGAGCTTCCCTTCCTTTTGCTTTGCATTTTGCCTTATGCCACAGTTAATGGAATACAGATTTCTGAGATGTTTTTAATATTTATATATTTTAAGTCTCTGTGTAATAAGAATCTGAGTCTATCAATGCAGGAGGATATCCTGCACTGTTTAATTTCTGTGCTCTCTCAACTGCATCAGTTCCTGAAGGGACAAAAAGGGAAAAGTAAAAGAAAAGAGGAGGGGAAAACCAGACAAGATGGTTAAAACAACACACGAGGAGCAGTAGTCCAAGGATAGCAAAAGGAAGTGGTTTGAAATTAGTTCTTTGGAACAGATGGTATGTCTCAACATCAAGCAAGACAGAGCAGGATGGGTGTGAAGATCTGAAGGGGAAGGCTCAGAACAGGACACAGGTGATGCTCCTTGCAGCCCTGGTTGTGTTGCACATGCACTATAGGATGTGAAGGGTGTCTGTGTCTGTCCCTCTGACCAGAAGCCTTGGTCAAGTGCTGAGCCTGTTTGACTTTAGTCCGTGACCTGTGTATTCAATCATGTCTCTCCTTGGCCTTCCAAAAGCCTGCAGGCAAGAAAGTGAGGACAGGGCAGGTTGTGGGGTTTACCTGGGAGCAATAGGGGCTGTCTAATGCAGCATTATCCTTATTGCCAGCCCTGTAAAGTTTCCCTTTCTTGATAGGTTTCAGAGTGACCACTGCTGACCTTTCCCCATGTCAACAGAAAAAGCATCCTTTATGAGGTTTATCCTAAAGTGAATGTAATTTGTCCTCATGTTAATTCCTTCATTGGAACAAGCCAGATTGCTTTGGTTGACCTGAGGTTGAGGTTTAGGTTTTTCATTCCAAGACTTCACAATTAAGTGCCTGTATGATGGATGCTGGAAAGAGATCAGCTTCTCTGTGTGTATCTCAGCACTGGGTCGGACTTCGGGGCGCTGCTTTGGTCTGTTTCTCTGATGTTCAGTAAATAGCTCACATCACTGCTGAAGATGAATCCTTCTGTTTCCGTGCATACACGTGTTTGAATGGATTCTTTGAAGTCTTCAGTAAAAGTGGAGTTAAAATCCAAGTTGGCCAGGAGTAACAGGCTCTATTCAGCTCTGGCTCTTAAACCCAGCCTGGTTTTACAGCCAAGGCAAAAAGATGACAAAAGAACTTGAAACACTTTATGAAGTATTTTACACAAGAGTGATGTGGCATATCCAGGCTGGTTAATAGCGTGGTATAAGTGTTTTACTGGCACTTGTGAGCAATGCTATTGCTGCCCAAGCTCGTGCTCATAAAAACCTTAATCGACACCTTATTACTATGGTGTCTTGAGCCAAATCCTGTTGCTGCCACTCATACGGCTGATCCCCAGGGAGATGGTGGGGTTCCTTAGGGAGGGAGCCAAGCCAAGGTCCCTAGAGGCTATATGTTAACACCATGCAAGCCAATGGCAACGGTGGGCTGAGCAGATCCCCTTCCCCATAACTACCCCTGTAAAGCTCTGGTTTTCCTCAGGCTGGAATAGCTCCTGCTCCCCTTCAAAAGAGGGTGGTTGTTTGCTCTATCGAGGCATGGTGCATGGTGGCTTCTATAGAATATCAAGTCAGTTTGGACCCTGCAGCCTCTGTTGAGGAGCTGCAGCAATGGTGGTGGCCGTGCAATGCCCATGGTGGCCACTCGCTGCAGCATGAGATAGACCATTTGGGGGGTGTATTTGGACTAGAGAAGCTCCAGGGTTCACCTCTCCATGCAGAAGAGGATGGAGATGCTCTTGGACTCACTGGGGTTGCTGCTGTGAGGTGTTATAGGAGGCTTAGGATCATGGAATCGTTTGGGATGGAATGGACCTTTAAGACCATCCACTTCCAACCCTCTGCTATGGACAGTTATTGGCAGGAGCTGCAAAATCATTCCTGAAATGCGGATCATGGAGGGAAAACCAGCACAATGCAGGAGGCCTTGAGGGTCCATGGAGAGCAGATCAGTACACAGCTGCTTCAGCTACGTGGAGTTGTCAGGTTCTTTCTCTGTTTCCCTGTATTCAGTGTGAAACCTGCATTGTTTGTGGAGGTTACCAGGCCAGCTCACTTCATATTGATCTTTCTCCCTGCATTACCATCAGGTGCAACTAAAACCAATCAAGGAGCAGGTCTGCACGAGCCTGCACTCAAGCTGACATAAATACAAATATCCCTCCTGTTCTGCAGGCTGAATCCCATCAAACAAATTGGGGTTGGGGTGGGAGTTAGCCCTGCTTCTGCTGAAAGTCACGTTTTTCCAGCAGGAGAGGTAGAAATGTCAGGTTTTAGGCCCATGTGTATCCCTGCCTTTACACCAACAAAAACCAATCAGGCTCCTGTCAAAACTGGTCCTGTTATCTTGAGGGTGGCTGACGATGATGGATGGAGACGGGTTTAGAAGATCAAACACAAGACAATCCACACTGCATTTCAAACCACCTCAGGCTTTTAAGTGCCAGTGTGTCATCTGGTGGACTCAGCAACACAAACCGCTCTTTAAACCACCTCCTCTGTCTCCATCAACCCTTATTTTCCAGTGTTATAGATTAATAGCTGTCTCCAAGATATAGCCCATTATCCCACATGTGCATTTGGTGTGTTGCTCCGGTAGGAACAGTGAAACCAGAGCTGCATGGTTCTCCTTATTTTTCCTCCTTATCCACCAGTGGTTTGCTGGTTTTTATTATCATTTCTGCCTGGAGGAGGTTGAAAACAAAGTAACTTTTCAAATCACAGCGTTTCTCTAATGCAATGTCTGGAGATAAGTTTATTGTGCTTTTACAGGATGTAAGGAAACACGTTCCTTAAATATATTCCCATCTACCCCAAAAAACATCATCCTGATGTGGCTTTAGGCAAGCAGAATACTGGTGGGGACTGTTAGAGCATCAGTGTGCACTATAAGCAATGCTGGTATGGGTTGGTATGGTAACACAATCTCTTTCTCTGTGTTTTCCATGCCTTGAGGACATGGGGAGGGCTGGAAGTTAAATACTGTAAGGGGATGCTCTTGTATCTGCCACATGGTCCCGCAGGATCACAATGTGGATTTCACAGCAAGTGATCCTGGAGGGAAAATGGGAGTGAATGGTCTCAGAGTCTGCTCAGGGGAGTGAAGAACTCACCTCTCCCATCCGGATGGACACACAATGGAGTTCTTTAATTTCATATGGAATGACTGCTGGAGAATGCTAATGTGCTCTGATGACTTGAGGCAAAGCAGGTTGGGTTTGTCAAGTCTTTGACTTCATTTTTCAAGGCTGACAGCATCACTTGCAGCCTTGAGGGCCGGTGGGGATCACGGATGAACACTCAGGCACTTTGCCTGTGCCCTGGATGCATCCTATGGGAGCGCATGGGATGCTTGTGCTGGTCTAACTGCAGCCGAGGAAGGAGGAAAGGGGCATAGGATGGGCATGGCACCCCATAGACAGTGCAGGGCCAAGTAAAACATCAGAGTGTGATTCCTCTGAGTTTGTGTAGCACGGGTGCCTTAATGAGCTGCTGCTTCAATGCATTTCTCCCTACTGAACCAATGGAGGGCTGTGGGGATGGAGCAGTTCCTGGAACAAACCCGTTTCCTCTTCTAACCCCTGGAAAGTCTATTTCTGTGTATACACCATCTTTATACAGTGTAAGGGCTCTTCCCTGCCAGCCAAGATGCTCTGTGGAGGTGTGATGAAAGGCTCAGCCTCAGCTCCTGCAGCAAATCCCTGCACCAGAAATCACAGCTGAAGGTATTCTGTCGCCACCTTCCCCTTCACCCCTTTGTGGTGGGATGTACACCTGTGAGCACGTACCTCTGGGGGTTAATGTACAGGTGGGCACATCCTCAGCACCACAGGGTAGGGGCAGGGAGGGAGGAAGATGTGGAGTTGCAGTCTGAGCCCAGCACACGGATGGGATGTTAAAGCAAGGGAACACAAACCCCCTCTGCCTCTCCAGAAACCCCTTTTACCCGTCATGAAGCCCCATGGCTTTGGGAAAGTGCCAAATTCCTTCATGCTGAGTGAAGGGCAGACCATAAGGAGTGAGATGTGGCCTGTAGGCCATTAAGTTTTCCCACTTTTCTGAGCGTTAATGTCACGATTGCGCTGTCTAAATAACATCCAGGCTCTGGGCATGTTTTACCTGTCCTAACCGAGATTTACTGCTGCAATAAATTAGCCCCTATGCCAAAGAATCAGAAGTAATTTGCCTTATATTTTGGTCTCTGTTTTGTTCTGTTCCTTTTTCCTTTCCATGTGTTCTCTTCCCTTTCCCTGTTATCCATTCCCAGGCATTTTTCCCCTTTTTCCTTCTCACTTCCTGATTCTTTTCCTCACTTTCTGTTCTTGCTGGGATTTAACAGACCTGTTTTCTTGTCCTTTGTTTCCTCCTCCAGCCATTCCAGGCTGCTGTGTCCTTGAGCTTTAACCCTGTTCCTGGAGATGATGATCCAGTGCTGGCCATAGCCTGTCCTGTGGAGATGGAGGAGAACCCCCTGTCCACAGTGGTCCCATGCAAAGGAGGTGATGGAGGAGCTGAGATTGGTCACAGGTGGGTTTTAAATGGACTTTAAAATGAGCTTCACATCTTATTGTTCTACAGTAGCAGTAGGTGACCCCCGAGTGTTAAATACAATGAGGCAGGAGGCTGGGGTGGTCTTGGCCTATGAGTTTTCTTTATCTATTCTGTGGTGTTCTGCTTTACGCATTTAACCCAAAGGTTTTTGATACAAGACTTGGCAGTGTGTACCCTCACTCATCTGACCTTCCAAGTGGCACCAGTTCCTTGCTTCATAGCCTGTCACAGGATCCCAGTGTAGCTGGCCGAGGGGTCTGGCATCAGCCTTTGGGAAGGGGAAGATAAAGTGTGTGTATTGGGAGGGGAAAAGGTAGATTAATAAGGGCAGATCTGCCACAAAAGGCTCAAAGCTTCAGTTATGGTGGTCTTTGGGGTCTGGCTCCGTGACGTGCTCTGAAAGCTATGAATGAGTGGTTGATAGAGGCTTTAGTGATCTCTAACTGCAAGAAAGTATGGGCTCAAAAATCCAAGTGGGTGTGCACATATATGTGTATATGCACATGTAGGTACCAGGAGGGATGGAGAAAGTGAGCATCCTCCCAGCACAGGTAAGTACCACAGTCCCATAGCTGTCAGGAAAAGGCGGTTACCTGATGTATTTATTACTTTAAGCTTGCTGTTTTGCAAACGTATGGTTCATCTCCATTGCCATCACCTACAGTTGAGGGTGCTTGTGGTGGTGCTGCACAGTGCACAAGCACCCTACGGGCTCCTCATCAGCACTCTGTGTGTCACACTGAACACAGCATCTCCAAGCCCGTTTATTCAACAGCGAATAGAAGTGGGAACAACTTGACTGCTCTTTGCTGCTCAGCGATCCCAGCAAGAACAGCTTGAGAGGAGGGTAGGGTGGGTTTTTCTTTACTTTCCTTTAAATAAATGGGCATTTTCTATTTTCTATGTTGTTTTTTGAGCTGCTAATGTTCCTTTTGCGTGCAGGCGCGATGCTGCTTCTGCTTGAGGATGCACACAGTGGAGTGCAAAGATAAAGATTGCATCTCATGCATAATGCATGACCCAGCAACCTGCTGCTGCCACAAATTACCCAAGTAGATTCCTCCAATGGGGCTGGAAGAAAGGAAGGAGGGGAAGAATACTGTACTGAGTATCTTTGTAAAGGGACGACAAGAGAAACACCTCAAAAATAGGGAGTGATGCTTGCAGAAGGGGTCAATTGAAAGTAAAGGTGAGGATCGTGGAGCAGCAGGTCTGAATGCAGACAGGGCTAACAGCAATTCTGCAGTCCTGGATGGATGGGGACAGCCCAGAGCTGCTTATGGAGATGTCCAGGGTGTGAGTTTGTGTTGGTGGAAGCTTATAAGAGGAATGACTTGTGGGTAGGGAAAGGGGTTACTTGATTTTATTTATCACTGTCAAATAGGTGTCATGCAGCTCTGCATTGATGCTGCATTCAGTGATGCTTCTGTAGAAGAGGAGCAAGCAGTGCAAAAGACACGTGAGAGGATGGTGAGGAGGGGACACAAAGGTGGGAACCGGCTACTAAAGTGACTTAGAATCTTTATTCCTTGCTGTCAGCAGCCAAGGAGTGTGGGAAGTGTGGATAGCTGTGTGAAAGAGTGGCTGGCAGAAAAAGGTCACAGACAAATAAACCTGAATCTCACC
>JASSUY010005117.1:0-44361 GCA_032466535.1 Forpus xanthops
GCCATAACTATAAACACTGGTGTTATCAGCACTGTTCCCAAGCCGAAAATCCAAAACACAGTACTACACCAGCTACTACTTAAAGAGGAAAAATGACTGCTGCTGCTGAACCCATGACATTATCCACCCCTTATTCCATATCATTCACATCATGCTCAGATCCCACATTTTCAATGTCCAAAAACTTAAAAGCCTTTTTTTTCCCATTTCTGTTAGGGATGCTCCTTCCGCAGTCACTAAGGTGTACCAGATATTGGGTGACCTAATCAATGCATTTCTAGAAAGTTCTGGTTTCATTCAGCTGTTTCTCAACCATCAAAACCATGTATTATCCAGCCTGATTAATTTTGAGTGTTGGAAACATTGAGAGCTGTGAGTACAAAGCTCTTCTTACATGATTATAGCATGATAGCTACTTACCTGCAGCCAAAGGCACCACAAGAGACAACACTGTAAGACTGGGATGTACATTCTCTCTTACTGACGTCAACCAAACACACCCTCTCATATGCTTTTTTCCCAGGATCCAGTCAGTCACAACAATTCAAACACCATATAGAGACTGCATAGAAATTCACTACAAGGTCAGCACATGAAATACTGGAAACATATTTTTCCTCTGATAAAGGCAGAATATTGATCAGAAGAGTCAATTTGCTATCAACAATAAAAACCTGTCAGTCTCTTTGTGTGGAGGATGTTCACACGGAATCCTGGTTTTCCACTCTCTCTAGAAAGACCAAAGCATGCCTTGGGAGGATCAAAAAAGACTTCTTTACACTGACAGGTAATATATTTATTGCATGTCCCTCATTGAAAATAACAGGACTTAACTCTTGAGAAGCAATTTCATATGCTTGCTCCATGCACATCTTCAAAGCATCTCTGCTTACTTCACAGATGCAAACAAGTCTTCATTCATTACATGCATTAATGCACAGCTAAATATAGCACTCTCAAAGCAACTGGATCTTCCTTCTGCCTTTCAAATTTCTGACATCTCCTTAGCTGAATTCTGATGACAAAGACATTAGGAATACAATTTTGTAAGCAAAACTGTCACTACAGACAAAAATGTCATCCCACTGGAATCATCAAAATGCATACCTCCACCAAATGAGCCTATTCCTGTAATAATCCTTCTTTAAAAATGCCTGGTATTAATCTGCCTCATTTATCATAAGGTCTTCAAGAGCTGGTAAAGATCCTCAGATGCCCACTTATGCCCTTTTTCACTATTTAGAACTGTACTGTCATAACGGGAGGCACAAAAAGGCGTAAGTGATTTCTGAAGTGCAGAAAAACAGAATCTAAAGACTGTGTAATTGTGCATCTATGGAAATGCTTGAAAAAAGATCCTTAAAACCAGAGGTACAACACTAGGTCTCAAAATAACTTCTTTGAGACTTCAGTGCCAGAAACAGTACTCTTCCTTCTGCTGGCAGAGAAGACGCTCTCTCACCAGCCCTGCTTTTTCTGTGTTCTATAGAAGTGTGCAAGCACACAACTAGCTTTATTGACTCGCAGGGTCGAACTCTTAATGTACTTGCTCTAGAAGTTCTAGAATATATGAAAAATCCACCAAAGGAAGTAAACTAATTGCCTTTAAAAATATTCACTGTGCACTTGGGATGGGCCATGTAAAGGAAGAATATAGTGGTTTACAATGCCTTTGCCTGCAGGGTTCCAGCAGGGGCAAAAAAGTAAAGCAAAACATCTCCTGCAAGTCTGTGTGTGGTTTTCCCACTGAAAGGAGGTGGCAATGAGAGCACAGACAATTGGGACAGGTAAGCACTTGCAAATGGTGGCCAAAACAAAAAGAGAGAAAAGAACAAAATCATCTGTAAGTCATTTTCCCTACCATTTCTTATTTAATAGATAGGAGACTTGAAGAAGGGCCTACTGTAAAGCTAATTAAGTCAGCATTTCTCCAATTGCTTTAACTGGCTTTTGATGAGGCTTCACTTCTAGATCTTAGTATTCCTAATAGTCAGGATCATTATAGTAGTGCTTAAAGACTAACCAAGAATAGAACTCCACTGCTTTAGGCACAACACAAGCAAAACCAACAATATTCTTGTCAAAGCCTTGTATGCAATAAAACAAGGGAAAAGACTAAAGATAATTTAAAGTGATCTGCACCATATCTGCTGTTTTGCCACCTGAAAGCCAGGCATGGCCAAAGGGAGGGAAAACATATCTTTGCTATAGCTGCCTTATGCTATCAAGAAGCTACTGAGAAAAGCTCTATACTGAATGATGCTGGACATAAAGTAAAATAGAGTCACCGTGACCTTCCCCATTTCCTGAAACTGCACAGCCAGGTAAAGGATATGACCCTGTGCACTGACGCTATGCAGTACAGTCTTTAAAATAGCCTGTGTAATCTGACAGAGCTGTCCCAACTGCTTTGTGTTACTGCAAGGTAATACGAAGTACATTCTTTGGTAATATCACAGAGGAAAAGTGCCTTCAAGGGCCTTCAAAAAATTTACGTGCCAATCTCTCTATCCAGCACAACAAAACAAAGAAATGAGCAAATCAAAATCTAAGATAAAGGTGATGAAACTTTAGTGAAATTCTTGATATGTCATGAGACCGTGTGTTGGTTAAAATATGCATAAATATGCATTAAAGAAGCCCCAGGGCATTCTTATTTCCAGTTGAATTATTGGTTCACAGCATGGCAGCCACATGTAAAGATCTCAGAGGAAATCATGCCACATCTCGGGAGGGGAAAAAATATAAAAAAGGAGTATGAAATTGCAGCTTGTCACTGTAGAACAAACAACGCCCCATTCAGACCTAATCAGAGAACTGGAGAAAACCTGAACAGAGTCGCTGAAAAACTAGAGAAGATTAGATTGGTCCCTAAGTCAAGGAAAAAATCCAGGAGACAACAACAAATTCAATCTGCGCTGCATGAAACAAATAAGTAGTTTGCTGGGGTCCTCTGGAAAGTCTACAAGATCTTATCTGGAGTGGATGATATGCACTCATACTGGTATTTATTTTTGTACAATAGAATAGGTTAGAAGGTGAAGGAAGAATTGCAAGTTGGAAGTAAACCAAAACAAAGCACCCAAGCCAGATTGCAGGGCAGAATACATTTAATTTTTATATAACATGCTCATTGCAGAGTGTTGTAAACCACCTTGCGGCAAAGGAGTCAATCACAACCTAAGGGAACAATAAAGTTTTACAGCACGATAAGTAGGGAGGAAATGGTTTAGAGAAGAGGGGAGAGAGAGAAAGCACTGGTAAAAGAAAATCCAACAATGTCAAACATGACAGGGTCAGTTTGGAGGAATAAGGGAATTATTCCTTGTGTGAGCTAAAAAACAGTAGGCTTGAATGCAACTTTGTGTGGAGAATGAATTTTTTTTTTCCTTCACAACAATAACATGCATTCAACCTGATGGAAATAATCCAATATAAAATATCAACAGAAACAATTCTACAAGAGGGGAAGACTGCTTTCTAGCTCCTCTCCCCTTCCACACTAGCTGATCAGTATCATAAACAGTTATTTCAGTGAGCATGCACAAATTTCTTTTTAAAGAATGGGAGGGATCATTACAACTACATAGAACCTGAACTCATGTGTAATGCAAAGAACAAGTAATGTGGCACTCTCCAAGGTTCACATCCGCAGACACCTTGCCAGCTGTGCTAAGAAGGAAAGTGCCTCTTGAATTTTTTCCAGTACTTGTCCCAGAATCCTTAACTAATCCATACTCTCACATACACCCATAAACAAGAAGGCTGATGCCAACTCTGTAAGTTTCTTCAATAAAACCTGAGTCTCACATGCTAGGTAGGTACATATTCAAATCTACATTGCCTTACTTGTTTAGCCCTCATACCTACTGACATTGAAATGCACAATCTCACCTCTTGACCTCAAATAGCATTCTTTCCTAAACCCTTTCCTTTCTAGCCACATAAACATAGTCTGTAAATCTGCTTCATATCAAGCCTTGCTCTTCTCATCTGTATTCACTGCTGCCTTCATCTGAAGAGGGCTGCCGCACGTCAGCTATTGATTTCTATAGGCAGTTCTCTCTCATCAGCACTGACTGCTTATTAGATGGACAGGGGAAAACTCAAGCATGTGGGCAGCATTATTCATCATAGAAACTAAGACCTTTGCAATGAGAGGTAAGGCTGGAGAGGAGGAGGAGTATTACCAGGACTGAAGAATGCCCATACTCAGGCAAATACCAGGGCTCTGAAAGGGCAGGTAAAATCAATTCCTTGCAATGGCTGGATTCCCAAATAAATTGTCTATAAGCTTGATCTTTAACCTGAGAGTGAACTTGGCCTTCATGATTAGTGGAGAGAAACAAAGACAAAAAAGCTGTTGGATTAAGTATCTCTTACCCTTTTTGGATTAGGTCAGTAGTACCATAGAGTGCACTAGAGCTCAGAAAATGAGTCTTGCAGAGGAAACGCAGAGCAGTATTGATTCCCTAGCACTGCTGCAGACACTTAAGGGCTGTAATGAAGTTTAATGAATGTAATGAAGCAGTGCCTTTCCTCTAGAGAACTGAGCAGCCCCACACCTTCCAAGTCCATGCAAAATTGCAGTACAAGCAATTTTCTTTCTCCCATCCATGAACAGTTTCCAACTGGCAGAAAGCACTAGGGTGTCTGCAAGTGTTCACTGCTTAATTAATTGAAAAACAACATACTCCTACATAAACACCTTGAAGAGTCATTTAAGAGTTGGTCACCTTCATAGAAGATTTCCTGCCCTGGAAGTTAGGTCAGCTTCCCAGGAACAGCAGTCTGTAAAGGCTGTGTCACAGAAAAACTGCTTATGGGCTACAGTCATAACCACATTCTCATAGCCTACAATACTTTTGATCCTTACAGCATTCAGATCAGTAGCAATATTTAATAGCACGGCTTTAACAAAATGAAGGAAGGGAAATGGAAACACTACTATAAACAGTTAAATACATTTAGGATATCAGGGAAACATCCTTAGCAAGATGCTTCACAAATCCCCCTAGGCTGCCTCTCCTCTGCTTTCTTATACACTACCCGATCAAGGAGAGTAAATTGGTTCTGATTACTTGCTAAAAATAGAAGACATCAATAAGTCACTTCCAACTTCTTTAACCACTTCATACAGCCGAAAATGTGCTGTTACATGAAGAAGGTCTGAGCATGCAAGTCCATTTCCATCTCTGTTATTTGCACTGTCACAGATAAAAATGGGAAACACAGGAGGTACTTCTGCAAGATAACATTTTAAATGGGTCTCAGCATTTGCCTCGCATGGTGCACAAGAATCTTCACAACTAATTCAGAGCAGAGCATCACTGCTCTTAAGACCACTACAACTGTGCCTATTGTGCTCCTTATTCTCTTTGTCCAGATCTAAGGATTTTTTGCCTACTTCTACAATAACGTGGATTTTTTTCTTGCTGATTTCTCACCATAAAAAGGGACCAGGTTTCTTTGAGTATTACTTAACTCTGTAATCATGATGGGATAATAGCATCTTTCAAGAGTAAAAAGGGGCTGCAATCTGGAAATAATTACAGGCCTAACAGATACGTGCAGATATGAAGATAGCTACTTTATAGTTTGGTTCCTTAACGCTTCTAAAAAATTGGCTTTCTCTCCTCTGGATACCCTGCAGAAAACTGGCCTCAATCCCCTTTTTTTTTATCTGTTTTGCAGAAGCTCTCTGACATCCTGGTGCCCAGCAGTGATATTAATCATTGAAACACTCTTCTGTTCACCCAGCTTCTCTTAACCTGAGAATGTGTGATGTAAAAAGTGAAACTTAGACAGCAATTGACAAAACACAGTTCTTATAGCTGCATGAATGTCACACTGAAGTGCTGTTATAACATTTTCCCTTTGCTGCCCCTCTCCTCCTACCTCCCAAAAAAAGGGAAATAAAGAAAAAGGAAAGAAAAAAAGAAGATAAAAAGCAAAGGGCCGCTGGGGTAAGTTTATTTGCCTGGCAGTAGCAGTCTAATTTGTGAACACAATAATACAACTGGGACATTTCTACTGAAGCTTTGTAAGGGATGGGATCATGGAGTATGTCACCTAGCTTCCAAGCCAAGTCTGCTTACCATTATGAGTTTCTTGATCCTTTCTGCCCAAGGCAAAGTGCGTTCAGAGGCAGATTTTCCAAAAAGCGCATGTATTAAATAAGTGATTTAGGGTCTTATAGTCATAAGACCCTGCAGTTCGCATGAAGAGTCTCTGGAAGAACTGAAATCTTAAACACAGCGAATACTTTCAGAGGAAAGTGGCATCAGTCTTAAACTCAGGAGCAGGGGGACAGGGGAGCCTCTACTGCTGTCTTCTTCTTGTCAGACCAGATTCTGATGCCTTTTCACACAGATTACTAAATCACACTAGAAAAAAAAGATCACAAATATCAGCAGAGCCACCAACTGAACACAGCAGTGTTCAATGGAGATTAAAAAAAAAAAAAATCGTATCTGTCCACAGAAATTTGGCCACTGAAAGCCCAGCTCTGATCAATTCAGAATACATAACCCAGTACCTTTGAACTAAGGTCTCAATCCACATTGGTTCAAATAGTTACCACTTGTCAATTCATTAGCTGTGACACACTGCCTCTGTCATTTCAGCAACAGTAACTCCAGGAAATGCAAGTTTTTCCACAACAGTGAAGCTAAGCAAGGTTACCTCAAATGTATCACGGATTATAAGTGTATACATAGACTACCATCAACACTCAGCTGACATGATAATTTGATCATGCATTAAAGGCCCAAATTTTAACTAGAGACATACAAAATACACTATGATATAAAGGCTAATGTATAAGATTAAACTAACATTACTGTTGTTAATCCAATATGCCACTTAGGTACAAAACCAAATTCCAGGTCTGGGGGTTGTGTCTTTTCATAGGACCATTATACAGTGACATGAAAAGGTGGGCATTTCCATATAAGACGATTATGATTAGTAAAGCTGGTGGTGGACTCTACAGTTTAAAGAATGCTTTTCAGTGAACAAAATGATACAGATTGTCACCATGTCCAACTCACTCATCAAAGCAAGGCCAGCTTAGATTCAAAATGGAAAACTGATGTAAAAGAAAAAACTGGCAGAAGGAAAGAAGAAAAGGAATAAGAAATTAATGAAGGGGGTGAGGGGGAAGGAGTACAGAATAGCACTGTCATTCTGAATTCCCATCATGATACCATAAAGACTTCACAGATCACAACTGCTGTTAAAAAGATATAGAGTGTAGGTAGGGGAATAGATGGATGATGGTGAAACAGCCACACTAATGTTAGGACAGAATAGAAAAAGGAAAAAATAGAAGAATTCAGAGGCAGAGGAAGGAGAGGTTTGAACAGGCCTTTATTTTATCCCATAGGTAAACTCTGAATGAAGGAGAATCTCTGGTAACAATTCCTACTTGCCAGCTAGTGCCCACATCTGTCTGAACCTACAGATGACATCAGATAAACTCTCTTCTAAATGGGTGATAAGGGAAAGGAATCTCAGTCAACATCAAGGAACTCTACATCACACATTTTCCACTGCCTTCTCCCACTTCATTGCTTCTGCTTACTCTGACAGGGAATGTGCCTACGTCTCTGGACTGACTGTCCACCTGGCATCTCTTCTAGAAAAGCAAAGGCAAGGTACTGCATCATCTGATACCCTACCAGCTCTGTTATACTTTCTCTGTAGAAATAAAAGCAAATAAAATATCATAAGCAAATATTTTACTAACAGAAGCTTCCTAATAATTTGCTGAAGCAGGGAAAATTGAAAACTTACCTACAGCTGAAATGGAGTCCTGCCCACACCTCATTCATGGGACAAACCAAAACAGCAACACAAAAGGAATGAAAACCTCCATATGTCATTGAAAGACACAAGGATACTAGATGGTCAAGCTGTATCGCACACTGAAATTTATTACGGACCAAGATCATTCTTTTACTAAGACTGTCACTTAAGAATCGTTGAAGTATTCCAAGCTGGACTTACATTTTGGCCAAAGCCTTCACTTCTAATGACATATTTATGCCCAGGCTGCAGAAATGGACACTTTATAGTGTCTGTCTCATAAGGATGCCTCTGCTCATGATGTTTGATGTTTCTTGATGTTAGCTTTTCTAAACCAGATTTAGTTCACTGGCCAGAGTAGCAGCAGAATGGTGCTGCTATTATGTGAGATTTGGTGAATGTTTCTGCTAATAGTTTACACATAAAGCTCTGGGAGTGAGGTTGAGAAAAGCGAGCACAACTTTTCTCTTAATTCTAGTTAGAAAGATACAAGGCACCAGGCACTGTGGGCTACATGGTACACTTCAGCTTAAACAGAGGGTTTGCCATCTGCTCTGCCCTCTAATTCCAAAATATAAACCAAATATAACTGACTACTGAATCACAAAAAGTAAGCTATAGGAGATTTAAATTCACAGGGAAAGCTCGTAATTTAATGCGGTAAGCATCTGCAAGATTTTTCTTCTATAATCTTTCAGGCGGTAATCTAGGGAAAAAGAAGGGGAGTCCTTGTCCAGGACCTTGCCAAACATGTTTCTCGTAAACCTTGATAAGTCCCCAGGGAGGGGGGGGCTTCAGCTTAGAAAAACTATGTTGCAAGACAACTTCTGCACCAGTTTACCTATGTATGCAGAAGTAGAAGGTATTACTATAATAAAGTGGGTAACATAGCTGTAATAGTCTAAGGGCGTAAGAAAAAAATCTCAGCCTTTATTAGACTGATTGATAAAGTTGCTGAAAAAAACAATTAAAATCTCCATAGATTACTTTTTGACTATGCAATTTCTGCATTAGGGACTTGCATGAAAAAAAGGCTTGTTCATTCTTTCTCTACCTATATCAGATTCAGCATGTTTGTTGTGTGACAGTGTCTCACTGTAATCAGAACACAGATAAAAGGAACAGCTGTAGATAACACCAGAACACCAGTTTCTTTATGGAATCACATTTGTGGAAGAGCAAAGAAGGAGTCTGGGGCTTCCCTTTTATTCAGCCTGTTGCAGCTACAAGCAGTTTTGCCACCCATGGGTGTCTACCGCAAAATTTTGGACACCCTTTGCAACATTCCTGTGCATTCTGACATGCAGTTTCATTACAGACTGAGATGTGATAAGAACTGGCAGCTGCCACAGGAAAATGGCCCTCACATTCCCTTTGTGCAACCAGGCAGCAAACAGCACCACAGTAGCATCATGACAACATGGGCTGCTGCACAGGACTCACTGTCCTTGCATGACCTGGAATTTTACAGACATGCAGCCTTTTGCTTGATCAGGGGCTCCTTGCCTTATCAAATAAATGTGCCTAATTGCTATTTCCTGAATAGGTTTATAACAGTGAAGGTGGAGATGTGGGAAAGGAAGAGGCAAACATAAAGAACTGTTTTTAGATTTTGCAGAGTCAACCATAACTATTGCTTAAACGCATTTTAATGCCTCTTTCACTATAACTGAGCACATTTAGTGAAACCATATCTGATGATAGCAGCAAAAGCCTGAAAATAAAAGCCTTCACAGACAAGTGCCTGCATAGACAAGCTCTCTTACATACAAGGAACAGTGTATCAATCACAACCTCCACTACAAGTCCAGGAGCATTTATCAAGCTAAAATGCATGTGCTACTCGGCCCCACTGTGGACAATCTTTCCTGACCTGATTCTCGTGTGCACCCTGGATTTAGACTCTAGATACATGGGGTTTACATCAGATCAGGTCTGATTAGTTTGAAGGTGAGGAATGTTGCAATTGATTATACCAACTGAAGGTATCTGCTAGATAACTCCACCATGAGTTCCTGTGTATTCCAGCAAAACAAGTGTTCATTGAAGGGTTGAAAGAACTCTTCCTAGCATAGGCAAGTGCTCACTTTTAAGGGAAGAGTTGGTAAGATATTTGAATGGGTTTATGGGTGGAGGGACCTGCTCAACAACACATTCCCTACTGCAAAATGTTAAAGAAAAGATTATTTCTAAAATTCTGAGCCACTAACCAAGAGATAACTGAATACTCAGGAGTGAACTACAGGGAAAACAGACCAAAATGGATGAGGTACATTTTAGTTATCTTCGGGTATACAGAGGTCTTGAATTAAAATAAAAAAAAAAAAAAAAAACAAAAAAAAAACACCAAGTAAGGGGGGGAGAGTATGGAGGGTGAATGGGGTGAAAAGAAAGAAGAGGCACAAGCCCAGAAATAGAAGCAATAAGGGCCTATATAAGAGAACCTCAAGTGCTAAAACAGATGAGTTGGAACACCTGCCAGTAAAAGAAGGCTTTGACAAAAGCAGCATTTCCTGAGCAAGGCAGAGCCACAAAAATCAATGAGATGACATTCAGGAAGGACAGATTAGGTCATAACCACTGGGAAGGTTACACTACTGAAAGATCCCTTTAACCTATCAAGATAACAGTATTGACTGAACAGAGGGAACTGTATCTTCAAAACTACAGAGCTACAAAGTCTCCAAGCTGCAGGAACACGTCTTCTAGAAAAATTACTATCTTAACCTCCAGAGTTGGCACAAATTACCAACAAAATACTGAACTTACTGGAGTCTGCAGAGCACCCCACAGTGGTTTCAAAAGAACTGAAACACTGTTCTTGGCTTTAATAATATGGACTTAACAACCCTAGATAAAACAACCATAAATGATTCAAAGTAATTGACCAGTTTAGGTTTTCTGCACCTTTTCCTGAAGTGTCTGACACAGGTTTAAGATTAAATAATGCTTACGTCATCAAGTGCAGTAATGCTTGTGTGATGAAAAATAAATGCCAAATACATAAAATGTAAACGGCTGAGGGTATAGCTTATTTGGATTCATCATCCTAAGTTGTTGCAACAAACCCATCTAAACAAAATATTTAAATTTACTCCTGCAAAGAAAGAGAAAGGAGACATTCAGGTGGGCGACCTCTACTGCAAGGATCTTTTCCCTAAAGAAGATAAGGAGAAGCTGAAGTTAATATTGAAAATGCTGGGTAAAAGGCACAGAATCAAGGCAATTTGGAACAGCAAGCAGGCATCCAAGCAGACTGTAGAAGTAGCATTTGCTCTGCTCAAAGATCTCCTGAAAGGAAATCATTGTGCAGGCAAGAGCTGCGATAAGTACTGTTGATGAAAGGTTTGGAAACAATAAATAAGAATGATGCTTTGTAAGACATATAAATGAAAGTCACACTTTCTGATTACAAATGATACATGGAAATCCCCAGACACATCCTCAGTGCTCTTGTCTTCCCTCACAGACTTAACACATGTTTGTCCCGGCATCAGTTTCTTCAGGCAGCGAGTGATGGCAAAAGGGTCTGACTCCAGCAGCCCTAGCTACTGACATAATTTCTCTGTGATCAACAGTTGTACTATATGTGCAACTACAAGAGCATGGTTTGGTATCAGTCCTTTCCATGGCACTTCCACTCAGACATGACTTCACTAAAAGCAGCAGGAATAACGCTCTACGGGAACTGGCATGTTTAACCCTTTGAAGACAAGACAGATGCCTTTCACAATTGAGTCACCTTTACCTTCTAAAGATTACACAAACCATGTAGGAGGAGAGATGGAAGCAGCCCCAGGTATATCACCAACCATTTGACTTGCAGGAAAGAAGAAAAAGGAACCTTGCAATCAAAATTAAGCAAATATAATAGTGCTACTGCCTCTCTCCCTCAGTCTCCAGTATGCTATTTAACAGGCACGTGCCCCTTTGAAATACTCAGTTTGAAGTGGGGGCAACAAGAGCAGAGGTTTCCAAACTTATGCTACATTTTTACATAGTTTCTGTAAAGCTGTTTTCACATTTTATGACTTTGGTCAAATGACTCATAAGTAAATATCCTTAATAGCTTATTCAGCTCCACCTGAGAGCAAATTTACATTTTCCCAGTTGTATGATCCTTCTGTCAGGCTTACAGGTAGCAGATAAGAAAGAACTATTGAAAACTTAGGATCAAAGGTAATTAAAAAAGACTGCTATGTATACACAATACCTAGATCACTGAACAAACCCTCTGGAGTGTCAAGGGCGCCTACAAATTCAAACCAGTAATCCAACTTCCTGCTTAATTAATAACATTTTCTGAAAAAGAAGATAGCAAGCTTAGGGCTCCCTGGAAGAGTACATCTACCAATTACAGAGAAAAACAACCAGAATAGAGTAGAAAACTTAAGAGACAGCTCGTTAATAACATTTCCTTGGTGATAAAATCCTCTCGGGGATACACAGGTTCTCTGGTTCATTGGCCCCAGGTACCTCTTCTGAAGACAGTAACATCAATACAAATGAAGTAAGAAAAAAAGAAAACCAGAAAATCTCTGTCAACACTATCTACACATTGCAACATTCATCTAAAGAATGAGCCCACCAGTGTGTATATGTGTGGGTAGCTTCAGAGACAGAGTAAATTGCCAACAGAGGAAGAAGAGCAAAAACTGAAGCTGAAAATGGGAAAGTCCCACAGCTGCCATTTGTGGAAGGGTATATGGACACCTGCCAGCCCAGCAACACCTGCAGATGCAGTCCAAAAGTGGCATTTCTCCACTTTAGGTCATTTTGTAAAATTGCAGAACTATTCTCTCATATTATAAAAGTTACTCAGATAATTTGAGACAAAGGAAGGCCAGACCATCAGAAACTGCGTTGTTTTAGGTGGTTTTTTTAAGCAAAGCCTATTTTCCAGTTTTCAAAAACCAATCCAAATATATGTGCAGGACTACGCACAGAGACAGAAGCGGAAAACCAAATGCAATCTGCTAAAAGGTTATCCCAATACTGCAAGAAACTCATCTTTCAGCCTTGCTATGCCATTCTCAGGGCTTTGTTCACTTGGAAAATGGGACTTGATCAGACAGCTAGAAGCAGAGCATCTAAGACTACTGAAATTACTTCAGCCTTCTGCCTTTCACATAAATCCTGGATTATATGACACCAAACATGACATGGTTAACGCTTGTACTCAGTCTTGACATTTGCTAAGAGAATCACATGAGTCTGGTGTGAGAGGTGAGGACCTGCTTTCTCGGATACATGTCACAAGTGCTCATGTTCAAGAGCAAAGTGCCTGCTGTCTTCCACAGGCAGAAGCAGCAGGCACAGATTGGAAGCAATTGTAACTGACTGAAGCGTTTGATGTGAGAGAATTGGAATAAAACTTCAAAGGACCTAAAATATGTTGAGCTGTAACAGAGATTCAACAGGACATGGATATTTAAGACATATTAGTCCTTTTGAACACAGCAGGCTTGAAATTGTCACTATCATAAAATCTCCGTGGTACACTCAGTCATTCCCAATCACAGAAATTACATAGTAATTAATGACCAAGTAGCAGAAACTTCTTGAAGAAAGTAAGAAAAACACAGGCTGTTCAAACATCCTCTTTTTGTCTTCCTCCTACCTCATGTATATAGCTATAAACTCTAAATGCATAGATTCAAAGCACAACTCTTGTGGAAGCTGGAATCCCTTCAATTTTCAGCTATAAAATCTGACAATGTTTTTTCTCTTCTGGCACACCTATTAACCACCTAATAGCCTGGAACAGCTGCTTTTAGATAATGAAGATTGTAAGGAGACATTTTCCAAAAGACTAAAAATTCTGCTCCGCTATTTCACATTTTATATATGAGAAAATTTTAAGAATCATGTCTTTGATTTTAAGTAAATTCAGAAAATCTTACTAGTAAAATAATTCTTAAATATTGCCATATTTCCTTTCTATTTAATCCCCCTTCAACTTCTTGAAAAGCAATGACCGTATTAAACAACACAAAGTTAGTTTCATACATAATAACATGCAGTAAGCTATCTGCCTCAAGCTAAATGCCTCTTCAGCAAGGGAGATAAACATCAGGTCCTGCAGCACAAGCAAATGTGGTGGTGGTGGCTGTGTAAAGCCCTCAATTGAGTTCACTATATTGATTTTAAAGCAGCTGTAATAGAAACAAGGATTTTTGATGAAATTGCTCAAGTGGCTTTCTGAGAACAAAAGTATTTTATTTCCACGTCTTGGGTATTGTTTTTAATTGGCTAGAAGAGTGGCATTTCTAATCCTTTCAGGCTTTCCCAGTAATGTTAGAGATAATCTTTTATTTTAAAAAAAAGAATATGAAATATAGTTCCACAGTAAGTAAATAGCCTGGTTTGTGAATTTAGGTCTACTGCTAAAAATGTCTGCTGCAACTTTGTATTCCATGATCTTGGTAAAGTAATTATTTTGTATTGTGTCCCTTTTATATGCACAGCGCCTCTTCCAACTACTGTCTCTTATCTTGTACTATTTATTTTGAGGAAATTGATATTATTTGCCTCTAATATCCCTAAATATTCATACAACTTGTTGTATATATCCCCCCCCCCAACAAAACATACCTGACCAATATATACACCTATTACTCTGGTGTAATCATTATAACATTCGAGCCTCATAGACCTTTTAAGTCCCACAGGAGTCACTTGTTATTCCAAATTCTAAGTGAAATAGGATTCTGTTAGCTAAAATTGAACACCCACTCACAAAATCTCAGTTACCTTACTCTCTGATACACATGCACACACAATGATGAAACCTTTCAGATAAAACATTTCTGCATTCCACACAAAACCAAGGGTATGTCTGGGGTGAATATCCAACTACTGTTTCTTAAAGCTCTTCAATTTTTGTTAAGCATCAGCTTTTCTAGCTGAGGACAAAGCAGCAGCACTAAATTGTCACAACAAAGTTTTTTGTAAATTTTTGGAAGGCTCTGCAGATCTTGGAACATGCATCGAAGATTTTGGCAACCTTGTAAAAGCTTCTTACAGCGTCTTTTATAAAGCCCAGCTTTACCTCATGAATCCTACTTCCTAGTGTACTAGAAAAAGCATCATTCCATGATACAGACAGATACTAGCCCACACTGCTGTATTCCCATGAAAACCTCTCACTGCAAATGCCAACAAAAGTATTAGTGCCAAGATGGGTGAGCCTGTACTTGGTCTTGCACTTCCAAAACCATAGGGAGGCTGTTTTCTTCCTGACGTTGCCTGTGTGAACATACCAGCATCAATTGGCACCAGCCCGAAAGCCACAACACATACACCACTTTCCACAACAATGGTATGGGTTTCCACCTGGTCCCACTCCTGTCGTGGAGGCTGTGGCAGAGCTGAGGCTATACAGGTGTCCCAGAGACACTTTAGCAATGCTTGCATCCCTGCTGCCCCATGACAACCCCTACAGTAGAAACTATAAGGCATCTATGCCTGTGGCTTAGAAGCCACAGGCTAGACAGCCCAGTGCAGCAGTGACTGGCTTTTAAGCACCATCTGAGCCCTTTGGCACTGTCTGCCCTGTCTTCTGCAGCAGAGCCCATGGGTAGCTGAGGCTTAAAGGTTTGCATCTAATTAACACACCACAACTATTGGGAAACCAACTGTGTGCCCTTGCAGTTTACCCACTTTAGGAGTGCTCTTCAGAAAGAATGGACAAAGCATCTGGCAGTCCAGGCAAAAGCCTAATTTGGGAACAGAACAAAGCTACAGAGACAAAACCAAAATCAAACTGGAACTACTGCGTGCAGCATTGGATCTGTGAACAATCTCCCATGTAGTCAGGAAAAGGGTTAAATTGGACTGACATTTGAGGAAAATGGATCTGTTTGGTAATTCAGTGGAAGATTTGACACCTCCATTGAGCGACTGAAACAGTACATAATAGCTAATGATATCTGTGATGAGAAAAAGATGGCTGTTTTACTGAGCATAATAGGGACTAAAGCCTATAACTTGCTGTGCAACCTAACAGCTCCTATTATACTAGCAGATAGCAAACCATGTGCCAAAACCGTGTGAATCCTACAGAGTCTCCAGACCACAGACACTGTGTGACCACAGACCATTTTCACTTTCACAGATATGATTAAAGGGGGACCAAGGGGGAACCCAAACCTCAACATGTGGCTGGAATAAAAAAACCCTAAAACAACAAAGTATTGCCAGTTAGGACAAAATAAGATGATGCACAAAGATGATTAACTCACAAGCAGTAAGCAAAGGGAAGCAATCCAAAACCAGGTATTGATGGGATCAAATGTGACTCTAAAGCATCAGTGTCTCTGGCTCAGCTCTCACCAGCAGGATGGAGCATTTGTGCAGCAACTTGGCCACGTGACAGAGGGCAAATGCATATGCTGCACTACGTGGTATACTGTACAACACCCCTTACTGCTTTCAACTTTCATTTTCTTTCTTCTCCTTAGTAACTTTTTATCCTACATACATGCCGTGGAGTTGTGGTATCATTGCTGAAATATGGCCTCCTTCACGGGCATGCTTACTGAATAAAAGCATGCAAGGAAGAAAACAATATGAAGGTGCGCTTGTGGTGTCACAAACAATTTAATAAATGAGCCCTAGGTTAAAGGTAACTCTTGTAGGGATTGTGAAAAATGGTAGTTTATAGATACTGTAAAACCCTCATGAAACAAAACCCATGATCTTTCAGCAACAGAGAGTGACATGAAAAAGTAAAATCAGTTTGAAGAACGTGCCACAGTACTTCCAGCTTCTCAATTGGACAGTTCCACTTGAAGTCCATGGAAAGTAGGGCAGACCCTATTATTGCCTCCAAGTGCTCAGCACAGGGGACAACAAAGCATTATGTATATATACAATACTCCAGCTGGTAGGGGTGAGATTTAAAATGAAGGGCATTCTGCTGCTTTCATAATTCCACATCAGAATTATCAAGTTACTAAAATGGATTAGGTTGCAAAAGCAAGTGCTCCTATCATATGCAGAGGAAAATCCACAGTGCTATTGCAGAGAGTTACTATTACATGTAACTGTAAGCAGCTTGTGCTAAAAATACTAAGATGTGAATTGAATAGGTTGGCTATTGCTGTCAGGAGAGAAATTTCAACCACAGTGACAAAGCATGAAGTATTTCCGAGCTCCAGTCTGAAAACAATAACTGACTGCAACTTTGGGGCACAGCAAGTGGGATCTTCAAGGCAGATCTGCCAGCAGATAAGGATCTACCAGCAGGTAAGAAAGCAAAGGTAAACAAAACTTGTGCTTGAAGGAGGACCAGTTCCTTCATTTTGACAAGCCTATGGAGTATTTCCTGAGACATGAAAGTAGAGAGAAATTCAGTACTGAGAAAATGCCAGAATTTTATCTAAGGTTTTACTAGCGTAATGAAACATTCCTTTAGTGTCAGAATGGACAAAAAGGGGACTGTCCAGTGTGTGTTTTTCAGGATTACAATCTAACCAGTATAATAAGTGGAGACATGCAGTCTCCTCAGGAATAGGACATTTTTCTCAGTGACTGTTAGTAGTTTTTTCTCCAAGAATTATCTACCTAAAATCTATTTACAAGTGGAAACTGGAGAATGAGAAGGAATAAATGTTGCAACTAACACACAAGCGCATGTTCAAGATCACAGACTGATAGGAGTACGGTAAAAATATTTTAGGTCCTGAATGAATTTACCTGAAGAATACCTGGAAGTTGTCATAAATTACACAAAGGATTTCAATAATGCTTATTTACATAAATAGGTCCTAACTTGCTATACTTCTTTGCCTTCAAGGCCTTTTGTTTCCAAGTTTGTATCCTTCTTTTGTGCTAGACTGTTCTTAATACACAGTTTGGGGCTTGCAAATATCAGAAGTGCTAGTTCACTAAGAAAGAAGAGTCTTGTGGTTGGTATTCATGGAGAGACCCGCGACAAAACAGTGTCTGGTTTTTTATGCCAAAAGATGTCTCAGTGCATCCTTTAGTAGTGGCAGCATGTGTGTATGGGCTGTATTAGACCATTTTGGGGTTCTTTAGTTTGCGAAGTCATTCTAAAACAACCAAGTATTCTGCATGGATAAAGTACAGAGCAGATGGTGGATGTGTTAGAAACTCTGGCCTTCAAGGATGGGAGCTCGTAACAGATTGTAAGTAGCAGTGCTACAAAATTTGCATCCAGAGTTCCAGTTGTTTTGTTGAGGAAAATGGTATCAAATGTGTCACCTCAGCTCCTTCTTATGCTGCCACAAACGGATTAGTGAAAAGATTTATTCAGACATGAGTAAACAACTTGTTCTCTAACCCTGGGTAAATGTCACTTACAAAAACAAGAGTACAAATGTTCAACTGGCTAATATGAAGGCAGTTCATTTACAAACTTGACAGGAGCAATGTGGCATATAGGATATAACTTAAGGTCAATTTGTAGAGGGACTTTAGAAAGAGGTAATGTAAAAAAGATATCCATGAATAACCACATCTGACAGTGTTTGTGTGTGTATATTAAAAATTGTTACTGAAATACAACCAAGACCTTTTTTTGAATCCTTAAATAAGGTTCAGGACAAACTGGAGCACTGTTTTATGTTTTACAGAAGAGCCATAAGTCCATCTCACCCAGTATATACCTTCGTAATAGAAAAATGGTGAATACTGAGGGAATAAAGAACATCAGCAATGTCACAGAAATGCTCTATAGTAAGATGACCTGGAGAAAAATCCAGTTGCTCAACAGAACCAAACACGCTCTTGTATGATGCTTCCCAAGGAGACTTGTATCTTTGCTGCTACTACAGGTGATGCCCAGGTTGTCATAGAAATTGTGAAAAGACCAGAGATTTCAGGTACCAGTAGTGAGAGGCCAGAGCATGGGAGGGGAAAACCCTTCAGAAAGTTTAAAGCCCTTCAGAAAGTTTAAAGCCCAAGAGACTGTTTCTTAGAGAGAAAGCCAGCAGTTGAACCTTTCCAAGCATAGCGGGACAAAGAGGTACCTGGTCTTAGTGCTTGTAGATAAGTGAATGAACATATTTACTGAGAATCTAGCTCCTTCTCTCTGCTTTCCCTTCTGACTAATGTGTAGAGAGCAAGGGCAAAACAACTGGCAATTAAAGAATGAAGGAGGAGGTATAAAACAAGCTAGAGCTACTATCTAATTTTGCCCAGCACCTGATGGCTGCTATCTTTCCTTAGATTAAGCTTTCACCCCTCCATTCTCCTCCTGGAGGATGCACCCTGCTCACAGCTCAGATTGCAGTGCCCCCTCACACTGTTGCATAGCTTAAGCATGCAGCCCTGAGCAACAACAAAATTTCTTTTCCTACAGACAACATTTGACTTCCCGCTTTACCCAGCTCCATTCTGTCACTTTGGGTCCAATCCTGTCTGCCAGCACCACAGAGAGAACATCACTGCTCCTAAGTCTTGTAGGCTAATAAAAAAAGCTGTCAGCATGTTATACCAGCAAAGCCCTTACTGGAGCAACAACTAATAGTAGCAAAAAAACATGTTTAGCCATTACAGTCTACATCAGTCTTCTGAACAAAACAAGATTTCTTGGCAAGAGCACAGTTTTGCTGGTGTAACTGCAATTTACATGACAGCTTTGCAATTCCACCATAGGCCTACGACACAGGCATATTGTTTTTCAAGTCAACGAGATTTTTGCTCCTAAGTGTTAAGATTATTTTAAATAAGAAACTGAAGTTGTTTAATTCCAAGTATTGTAACCTGTACTGGCTGTTTGATCATTAAAGCTGGTCATTGTACTGTGACAAAGAAAAGTTACAGAAGGAAAAAGAGTGAACTTCACACTGGCATACAAAGCACCATGGGACATTTGGATGAAAACCAGATGGTTGGTTGGGTTTCTCTTCCTCACAGGAGTTTTCCTTGTTCTCAAAGCCTGAAACTAAATCCTGTTAGGTGCAGGGAGAAGACATCTGTCGATTTGAATGGAGTGGAAGCAGACACTTGGTAGTTTTACCTACAAAGCACCTAGTAACGGTTACAAGTAGAAGGCAAGAAAGCTCACTGTAGGTTATATCCAGAGGCCTCTATATTATCAGAGTCCCCACCTGTAGAACCAGGAGTGATATGCAGAAAAAAGTTCCTCCCTGAATACCTCATATAAAGAAATGTGCTAGCATGGTGTGCTGGAGGAGGAAAAGCGTTAAATAAGAGCCAGCACAGATTAATCACTATAGGCAATGAACATGTGTACTAAACAACATCAGCACTAATAAATCACTATCATTTCATGGTCATCATATGCAGTGTTTACAGGCATCACAGCAGATGATTTCTCAAGAAGGAGTTTACAAAATACAGCTGCAAGGGAAAGGGAATCTTCAGCAACCAGGATTTTCCTGTAGAGGATGGACTGGGATGAGAACATGAAGATGCTTGAGGAAGAGTAGATAATCAAGTCTGGCGTAACATGCAGAACAGAAAAAAAGAGTAGACAAAGTAATAATATAATAAGCCAGTATGGATCAAGCTGATCTGGATTCAGAGGCACCCCTAAAGCATACAGCTCAGAGGGATTCCAAGAATAAGACAGAGCAATAGCTGCTGCTGCACTATTTTGAAAATACTTGAAAACAAAGGTATCCCAGCCAAGGAAAGAATAAAAAGGGCTATATGAGCAATCCAGTAAAGCAAGATGAAAAAAACCAACGAACAAACAAACAAAAAAAATCAAAAAGTCTTGAAAGTCTGTGTATAAAACCTTACAAGACCTATTCATTCTGCTCCTTTGCCCTTGTACATCAACCTTTCATCTCATCCAAACTATTATTTCAATTGCATGGCCTCCTTAGAACAAGCCTCATTTGAATCATGTTAAATTATAAGGCTCAGCATGCATTCACACTTGAGGCAGGTTAGGAGGGTTTTCTGGAGGGTGTTAGTTTTTCTGCTGAAGACAGATTTAAGATGCATTACAGTATGACAGTCTAATTACAGACTGCAGTTTCCATTTCATTTACTCCTGTTGCATCTTGTGATGGTTTAAGATTTCCTGGAGAAACAATTACAGGAGGGTACTAAGAAATACAATTTACTGTCTCCAATCTGCATGAGTATGCAGAAGTCATTCCATCAGGCTCCACATTTCATTTTTGGCCTGGCAGTGCTCACTTTACACTATAAATACCGAAGAGCAGGGTCTTTCTATATTTTATACAGATACTGCATATTAGTCATATAGTAACTTGTACAGATTTGCTACCTTAGCTAGAAGTTATGTTCTATATAAATAAATCACATAGCAGTATTACTAGCTATCATATTTGAAGCAGTAATGTCTGGAGACAAACCGAGACTCTGATTTTATTCTCCTAGATACTCTACAGGTACAGACTTGCAAATGATCTCCTGGCCAAAATGCTCATATTCTACAATAAAGGTCTCAAGGGGGTGAAACAGGTAGAGTGAACAGTAAGGTGACAGCATATTTTGTGGCAGTTACTCTGACTCTGATCATAGTCCCTTTCATGAGAAATCATATATAAAAAGAAGCACTGGCTGGTCTTCAAAAATCTTTGAGCCAAGAAATAGAGGAAGAATAACAATGGAAATTATCTCATCTGCCTTTTGCCTTCCTGTGTATAGTTCAAATTATTGGTTGCAACAGATTTAGTATCTGTCATTGTCCAGAAGAGGGAATAATGTTCACAGCGATTTCACCCACTGCTTTAAAAATGCTAGTTTCCTAGAACCACGAATGGTTTGCATTGGAAGAGACCTTAAGACCATCTAGTTTCAACCCCCTGCCATGGATAGAGACACCTACCCTACATCAGGTAGCTCAAGGCCCATCCAAACTGATCTTGAACACTGCCAGGGATGGGGCAGCCACAACTTCGCTGGGCAATCTGTTCCAGTGCCTCACCACCCTCACAGGAAAGAACTTCTTCCTAATATCTCATCTAAATCTACTCTCTGTTGGTTTAAAGCCATTTCCCCCTGTCCTCTCCCTGCATGCCCTTGCAAAAACTCCTTCTTCAGATTTCTTGTAGGCCTCCTTTAACTACTGGACACTTTCTCCAAAACTGCAACATGCCACACACTGTGGGTTTATCCACTGATGGGTTTCCTCAGGTTTTCCCTTCTACCAGTAAGTCTGAATTAGGTACAGCGGATATACTTGACAGCAAAACTTGTAAGGCAAGGTGTTTAGTCCTTGCCAATGCTCATGGCCTAAAAGCATATTAATGTTAGCAAATCTACCTAAGCAATGAAGCTACTCTTTGTCATGTGAAATGGAAGCAGAAACTGGCTCACAGCAAACAATTTGAAGATGTTATCTATTATATAGTCAACTTTAAAGCAATATTTTCTTTCCTGTATTAAAGGCCTTCTAAGCCTGGTTTCCTAAGGAAAAGAAGATCATGAAATTGCGTTGGTTGAGTACCCACAAATAACTCCTGAGTCCATTTGTCACTGTTAGCCTGATTTGACAGATATGCACCGTTTCAAAGTCATTAACTTCCTAAAGGTTTTCAGACGGAATGCATTTAGGTACCAAATGCAGCCCTTAGCAATGCCTTCACAGGGAGATAAGACTCCAGCATGATCTCCAGCCCCTACTAGACATCAGAATCCACAAAGTAAAGAGACTGTATGAACGGTTCTGCTATGGGAAATGCTCTAATTGGTGCCCATATAAATCAGACATCAGGTAATACAATCGTATCTCTCACATTTGCTATCAGCTCAATAGTTCTGCTTCTCACGGAAATGCCATTTTTTGAAGTCTGTAATTCCCATATCAAATGACTCTTTAAAAGCAATACTGCTTAAAAATACATCCTTGGAGAGCACGCACAAGCTCAGAAGCAGAGATAAGTTGTCAATCAGACTGATCAGCTTCTTGAGGAGGTGAGTAACAAAGGAGAATCACAGACATGGAGGCAGTTAGAAAAAAATACATTCTAGGTTAAATTTCCCATGTTTTAATTACACAGAAGCAAAATCTGTATTGCTGTTTAATCAAATGTTTGTCATAATTATCCACCTGTTAGACATATGAAAATACACAGCCTGTCTTATTTCCAACCAAACTATCTTCTCGAAGTGCCACCCAAGTGGTAGACGTGTGACCGTCATCCCTGAAGAACAGTATGCAGCAGCTCCAACTTACACACTCAGCTGCATAGATTGTGTGGCAGCCCTTGCCCATCAGAGAACATGCACAAATAATAATGATGAGATAGTGGGCCTGCCTTTAAAATGACTTACTGCTCTATTGTTTTTTTGTTTTTCCCCCACCAACCTAAGACTGCAGCCAAGTATAACTATGAAATAATTGCTGTCCTCAGCCACTAACAATCTACAGAGTTTCCTGCTGTTTCAGCCATCAATCTCACTCAGCTGACTGACGAAAGATGCAGATGAAGGACAGGAACCAAACCTAACAAAATCAGCTACTTCTTTCACAAAATTCCTCAGCGTTGGGAGTAAGCTCAGTTACAGCTCTCCTCAAGCTAATATCAGATGGCTGACATAGAAAGAAATGAAGAGGCACCCCTCTGCCTCCACTTTCTGACCAAATTTAGCCACGATCACACAAAGACCATCCAATGCCCCATGGTACATTTGAGATCAAGCTGTCCCTTTTTCTAGCTGTCCTGCACACTCAAGTCTTACAGATATTTTGAACATTTGCACAGTTCTTACAAGACATACCTGTGCCACTGAATTTAAACAAGAGGAAGGGAAATTATGCAGTAATAAGCATTTATCATTTTCATTATTTCCCCTCCTTCTAATTACATCCAAATAATGAAGATTGACTGCTGACAGTATTACTAGCCGTACTCATTCAAATAGAGATTCCCAAACTGTGGCCCATGAACTATCAATAGCAGCAAAACAGAGCAAGCAATGCACAGGTGGTCCTGGAATTGGATTAAATAGGTTCTTGGCTTTTTCCACTGAGATCTTAGTGCATTTGCTAGTACTACCTGCCACTTCTTTGGCTCTGTGTTTCCATACATTTAGATATGCAGTTTGTGTCTCAGAGCCAAGATACATCATTCTCAGGGCTGTATCAGCCATGAATTTTATAAGAATCAATTGACGAAATAAAGCAAAGTGCCTTGCCTTTGCCTTTGGGCAGGAAGGTAGAAAGCAGAGCTCCAGCTGCTCATCTCAGCTCTAGTGTGTCTGGTAGGTGGCAACTCCCAGGTCTTCAAGCTCTAAGAGAATATCCCCCCTGGGTCTTTGGGAGCCTATCCACTGGAATTAAGTCTTCACATACAATTTTGAAGACTCTGAATTCTTAATAAAGCATACAAATTTACTATCTTTTAAACAGGGGAAAGGAGACACATGCATAGAAATTATTAATTGAAAGTTTGACAAATAATAAACCACTTTGTCTCTTTTCTTTTTTTGTTGCTGTCTCCTCTCTATAACTGGCCTTCTAACAACAGCATTTTGCAAATGCTGTGCTTTACTGAATTTCTTTACTGGTGAAAGCATTACTCAGAGTTGGATATGGGTATCCAGTTCTTTGATGAGCAAATCACTACCAATCTAGAATCTCTTAAGGAAAGCAAGAAACACTGGAAACATCAGTACAGTTCTGCACATTTCCTCTTTTGAATCTTGGTAGTTTGGGAGTTAGAAGTCAGAGAAAGTGGGAATGTTGGCTTAAACTAAGGGGAATTAAGGCAATGCCTTTTTAATTTCTATGGCACTCTCTCAGCAAGGCAAGCAGAGCCTTGGATTACAAGATTACAAGCACATGAAGAGAAGAGTTCACTTTACTGACTGACAGAAAGAAACTCTGGATGTTTAGAAAGCAGAATGAGGAAAGCAAATGTTCTTTCCTGGGTATTTCACAATATTTCATTATGAAATGAAAATATTCTGCTTTTCAATCACCTAAGGTGATCTTTAGCCTCAAGGGTTCTGCAATTCAACAACAACAACAAAGAAATCGAAGTCCATAAAAATGAATGAAGTCAGGCAAGTATTATATATCAGGTGACAAAAGTTATTTTGGGAGCTTACAAACCAGTGCAGTGATACAGTGATGGCTCCTCTGCATATGGCAGTATTCCAGGAAATGTCCTCTGAATGGCAATTCCCATTAGAATGGCAGCACTACTGCCTAATAACATTTTGCCCACACTTCAGTATGTTAACATGCCAGAGTAGTTGCAAATGCACCAAGAGCAATTTGCGCAGAACTCTTCATGGAGAAAAGTTATTCTAGGACTATCAGATGTTTTTTTCTAGATTAATAGCTGCTGGTTTACTGTATCAATGGACTGATTCAGCATCAGCTCTGACAAGGCACCTTAGCCTCTGTCACTACTGAAGGAGCTTTCTGTTCCCTTCAAACATCAGACAGGGGAGGAGAAATTTGCACTGTTTTCACAGTTATATGACAGCTTTTAAAGATTTTACAGCATGAGCGCAGCATCTAATCCAATAAAGCTTGCCAGATACATTTAAAACAAAAATCTCTGAGATTTTGTTTCTTATAAATGCACTAGACTTAAAAGAAAAGGACCTTTTCCTCAGAAATGCAGCACCAATCCCACCAGAGCTGCACAAAGCTGAGGATTTTTTCTGCCATTCTGTGGGAAAGACAGTTGAAAGTACTCGGAAACAAGCTGTAAGGATACTCAAAATGGACTGAAGTTAATGAACAGGAACAGGAAGAAGAAAATGCACATATGATATTTGAAGGAAATCAAAGCATTTGCTCAAAATAGAGTAAAAAGTAGGAACAACTTACAACAGGCATTTAATTCATTTAATGCAATGACTGCTCTTGATACATGAAGATACCTGCAGTTATTATGTGGAAGTCAAAACAGGAAAGAAACAATTTTTTTTGCAGACTCTTGTCTGTCACTAGACTATGTAGAGAGGAGGTGGAGGGGAAGCTGAGGACAGCAAAACTTGTGAGCACGTACACAAAGAGAAATCCTGTCTTCTTACAGATATGCCTCTCCTTTAATTTTACAAAGTAAAACATGACAGATAACTGACAACTTGAAAAAAACAAAATACCAGCAGCACCATCAATCAGTAATAATTTTTAATCATTAGAAATGAATTATTTTTTCTGCCTTTATTAAAGATGGTCAGCTTAAGCCAGTACTTTTTAAAAAAATCATCTTTTTTTAGTTACTTTCTCTACTCCGGGACAGTGAAGAGCTGCATCTATTATAACTACATGCTGTGCAAACCTCATTTGGACATGATCACCATCAATCACTCCTGCTGTGCAGGTAGCATGTGAAAGGGAAACAACACAGAAATTGTGCTGCAGTATTTGACAACACCCACTCCCCTGCTTGGATGCTTTAGTTCATGAAGAGTCCAGTTAGCATACGGTTATTTTCTCTGAGACCCCTTCTTTTCTCTCCCTCCAAGCATTTGAGAATAGCTTTGATGGATTCAGGGGAAAGATAAAGACCTTTCTTCTTTCTCAAAGGATTAAGACTTTCCTACTAAAAAGCATGCCAAGGATTATTACTATGTGGCATCTTGCCTTTGTAAATACACACACATTACTTGCAGCAGTACTTCTTATCATATGCATACACTTCAGTGGAAGATTAATATTGTAAAAGGAATCAGAATGCAATGAGTATCCTTTGTGACAGTGTCACGCATAGCCCTGAAAAGAGCTGTTAACATCAGCATCCTATTGCATTTCTCTAGCACACACTTCAAGTAGCTGTCAGTGTTATAATCTCAACTAGGGACAGCCAGTAGAGGCACAAGGCTTAAGTGAGCAGGAAAGATAGTGTCTGTCTTTTTCAAAAGGTCTGGAGTAATCTGTAACAAATATCAGACAATATTTAGGAATGCAGAAGCAACCAGAGTCACAGTTGAGACAGAACTACAGCCTTACCAACACTCTATCAGCTAAGGGTATAACGACAACTCCTTCCTTGTGCTTCATCTCTCGTTAGTACCATGCCAGTTTACACACTAGTTTATCACATCCTGACTCCTCGGTATGACTCAGGTCAGCAAAAGTTGCCTGCACTATGTGCTTTCTGGTGCACCAGCATTGCAGCATGCCTGGTTTTAAGCATCTGTACAGCAGTGCACATCAGAGAACAGCTCTTTCCATCTCATTCAGTCGTCCAGGTATCTCCAACAATTCATGAGAACACGATCAGTAACACAGAAATGGCAACATTCAACTGCAAACACCCCTCCCCTCCTTAAGCACCAGGTCAGAAACCATGCCACTTCCCAATAACCCTAGTTTCCCTCAGCATGCTATTAAACCATTCCAGAAGAATGAAGCATTTAAAGGCACCTCCCGAGGACCTCACAACAGACTCCTCACATACAGATCTGGATGGGAGACCTTAAATTAGAAATTACTTCCTCCCCCCACCCCCCACCCCCAGCAATCATGTTACTCCATTTTTTACAGGACAAGCAGCATTTATATACATTAAAAACCCACTGAGCTTCTTTAGTGTCTGTCCACAGCCAATGCTCTGCTTCACAGCAGTAAACTGTCAAACCACCCTGCTGTCAACAGCCACCTCACTTATTAAAAAGGTGATGTGGAGATGCACATCTACATGTTCCATCATGGTGTCCTGCTGACACACACACAAGCCTTGTAGTGATGAGCAATGGATATAAGCATGTGTTCAACTTTGAAACCATGAATGGTCTCAGCGATTCCTCTAAGACTATGCATGACTTCTGAGGCAAGCACAAGCAAAAAAATGAAAGATCAGGGCAACAAAAGGAGTGCAAGGCTCTCATTGGAGCAAAGTGATAAAGATATTCATGCAACTGGTCTCTAAAACACATTCTTTTGCCTCATATCACAATTTTGAAACACAGCTAAAGGCCAGAAAAAGGTGAAGGAAACAGTACGTTGTCCACACAATTCACAAGGCCACAGAAAGTGCAGCCTAGGCACCACTTTGCTCAACTTCCAAGTTCGAATTTCTAAGTTCAAAAGCAGCAACAAGTTTACCTTCCATCTTAGTAAGCAGACACAAATGGAACCACCTCACAGCTTCAAACAGGTACTCACCCAAAAGAGAAGGTTGAAGACAAACATTAGGTACTTGATACACTGCAAGCAGTTGTGAGCCATGCTGCACCTCTTCAGTTCTAGGAGAAAAATAAATGAGAGATCCAGGTAAAAGACAACGTACTTGTTTCCCTTGGGGGTCGTGTACTTAGCCTTGGTGGCCTTAGGGCCTGGGTTGGTGTGGAATCCAAAGAAAGAGTTGCTGGCAGCCCCAAACTGGCCACCATACATGCTGCTGTAGCGACGAAAGGTGCCATTTGGGAAACTGTAATCCTTGCTGTCCAGGGACGGGCTCCTATGATAGGTAGACTCATCCGTGCTAGATCTGCGCATGATGGCTTCAGCTTGTCCCGTCACAACAGAAGCTCTGACAATCGCTGGATGACAATGGTGTGGGTGAAAGGTTTGTGATTTTCTTCCCTCCTCCTTGCTATGAATCCCCTACTGTTTTGCACCAGCTGTTCTTTTGTCTGCCATCCTGTCAAGGAGTTACATGTGTTGTGCGGCAGCAAAGTTGGTGAACTGAAGTCTGCTTAGCCAGGAGTTAGGGAGCAGCGTGCTTCCACATGAGAAAGACTTCTGCACAAGTAAACATTCCCTCTGGTGTCACAGTCGTCCCTCCCGGCCCACCCCACTACCAGAGAAGAAAAAAAAGACAGAGAGATATACTGTACCCAAAGCAAAGAATTTTAAAAAAAAGAAGTGTGACCTCGCTTGGTTTGCAAATGCCATATAAAACCCCAGCTCCACATGCCACAGACAAGAGAGTGCCGCTGTACAAGTGTGGCGGGCAAGGGCAGCAATTATCCGAAAGGCTAGCAACCCCCGTGGCCCCTTCCTCTTCTCCACACCGCTCTGCCCCGAGACGCTCGGCTCACTTTGAGGATGCCCGTAGCCCCTTCCCGCGGAGGAAGCCCGTGGCCACCGAGCCGCGCAGCTCCATTCACAGCGCGGCCGCCACTCCCCCCCGGCCCTGCGCCAATCGCGCTCCCCGCCCGCCGCAGCGCCGCGCCCCGGCCCGGAGTGCAGCGGCGGTCTTCCGGGTTGGCAGTACCGGAACCTGGCTGCGGGGCCGCGCTGCCCGCGCTGTGCCACCCCGCTCGGCCCGCTGGGGACCCGGCACAGGGAGGCCCCTGTGAAGGTCACGGGCCTTGCAGCCGCTCCTCCCGCCCGGCTGCGTGCGACCTTCTCGCAGGCCGCAAGGTCGCGGCTCGGGCGGGCAGCGCCGGCAGGTCGGTGCAGGGAAGCGGTGCCCGGACCTGCCCCGAGGGCCCATTCCCGCAGGGCTGAGTGCGGGGCTGTCCCGGCCTCGCGGTGCTGGGGTGTCCCCGGGGCAGCGGTGGGCACGGAGCAGGGACAAGAGCTTCCAGAGCCAACCTCCCTGCCCAGGACCCGCTGCCCTGCACCGCTGGTGGACATGGGCTCAGCCACGGTTCATGGAGTACAGATCTACAATGGTTTGGGTTGAAGAGACCTCAAAGCTCCTCCAGCTCCAACCCCTGCCCCTGGCAAGGACACCTTCCACCAGAGCAGGCTGCTCCACATCCCTGTGTCCAACCTGGCCTTGAATGCTGCCAGGGATGGGGCAGCCATAGCTTCTCTGGGCACCCTGTGCCTCAGCACCCTCACAGGGAAGAGCTTCTGCATAAGAGCTCATCTCAGTCTCTCTTTTAGAGCCATCAGCCCTTATCGTGTCGCTACAGTCCTCAATGAATTACCCCCACTTTCCTGTAGCCCCCATTAGGGCCTGAAAGGCCACTATGAGGCTCCCTGGAGTTGTGGAGGGTCTTTGGCAAGAGTCAGTCCAGAGATGCTGATGGTCCATGGTGCCGGGGCAGGACAGGACAACCCTCTGCAGACCTCAATCTCTTTATTAAGAAAAAGGCATATTACAACAGTTCCTAAAGCACAGCTCCATACTCTGTAGTTTCTGGCTATTAAACGCATTTTGAAAAGCACTTGGTTAAAAAGCAAAGTCAATGTCGGCATCGTCCTGGCGAGCAATGGTGTCCTGATGTAAAATGAGCATTCCGATCAAGCAGCGCAGTATCAGACCTTTGGCATTGGTCCTGCTGCAATGGCTCTCCCCAGCACGAGGCTTTCCGGGTGCTCAGCTGAGCTCACAACCTCAGCACAGGAGAGGCTGCAGCTGCAGGGGGACACAGGGAGTTGCACCCAGGGGTGCCCCCCGGTTCGTGCCAGAGCCCTCCCCAGGGTCCCTCTGCCCTGGCACAGGCAGTGTCCCCCTGGAGAGGCCTCAGCAAGGACCAGACAGCAGCGACCTTCTGCAAGACCCTGAAACACCCGAGCAGACACAGATGTGGGGGAGCTGGGGCTCAGCGCCTTACCCCCATCACTGCAGGGAATGGGTCTGCTTTACAGACGTACAGACCGGGGGTTCCCATGGCCAGTGTCACAGTCCTGCTACAGCTGCAGTGATGAGAAAGCTCCCTTTGGAAGCTGCAAGCACAATGAAATCGATCAGGAGGAGGCAGGAGCACCACCGCTGCCTTGTGGGGGTGTGTTGGTGCACCCCTGCTCCAGCCAGAGGGTGGGAGGGAGGGAGGTCTGATGCAGTGACAGTGCTGAGTGTCCTGCACCATGTACACCCTTTCCCGCGGCTGTAGCAGGGAGCTGGGATGCAGCGATGCAGCAGCACTGCAGAGCCAACCCTCAGGCAGGAGACAGAGGCAGGAGACAGAGGCAGGAACCAGCCCTGGGCAGCAAAGGGCAGCTCAAAGCACCATGGTGATGGCACTGTTATGTGTGCTTCTACAGTGCACATCCGCTGGTGGGGTCCTGTGCTCATTGACCCCGGGTTCCTCCTGCTCACCCAGCCCTGCACAGTGGCATTGCTGATCTTATCCACAGCATGAGGCAACCTCTGGGTGTACCAGAGTTTTCTCTCCCCTCCTATCGCATTCCCCATAGGACTTGGCAGCCAGGCAACCACAGTGCAAGAGGGTGACAAGAACAGACGTGCACTGAGGCGGCTGCACCATCACTGCAGGCTCCTCACGGCTGCTGGGAAGCAAGGGTTGGTGTTCCCGAGAAAGGCAGGATGATGCCATGGCTTCACCGGGGCAGAAAGCCAGTTCATGGGGCTGCACACAAGGACCCCAAAATAAGTCCTGAAAATGACAGTCCCTCAGCGTGCTGCTGATTTACCTCCTGTGGGGAGTGCAACACAGCCAACACTGTGGGGCAGCCGCTCCGCTGCCTCCCAGCAGCTCACTTTGAGGAACTCATGCATGGAGATGCACTGTGCAGAGCGGAGCAACCCCTGATGCTCCAGCCATGCCAGGCAGCACGTCTCTTGCCATGCTGCTGCCAACTCACCTGGGCACGCAGGAGGGACCAGCCTGAGCCCCCCACAACATCCACCCTGGTGACACCCATCACCCTGCACCCAGCTCTGCTGCAGTGGGAGGTTACAGGGCTCTGCCTCAGATGAAGCTCCCCCGAGGCCACAGGACTCAGCCCCACTGTGGACAGCTCTTGTGCAGCGTGGGGAAGGTCCTGCAACCCCCCGAGGGGCTGTGGGGAGCGGCTGCACTGCTCAGGCACCCTCCCAGTGGGATGGGAAGGATGCTGCGGGGAGCGCTCAGACTGGCCCCAGGAAACACATTCAGAAAATATGGCTTTTAATTAACAGGGTCAAGAGGGGGAACTTCCCGGCTGGAGTGTGGGGAGCAGCCACCACGTCACTGGCTCTGCCTCCCAGCGCTGCTGGCTCTGGCACTGGCACAGCACAGCGAGCAGAGCGGTTGCATCTCCTCCCCACCACCACTCACCATGCACAATTTGAGACATCGCTTCCTCAGAGGACATTAGGGAAAACAATAATGAGGAAAAGAGAGCTTAGCAAAGCCAACGCATCAAATCCATGAGCACTGCAGAGCCAAGGGGGTGCAGAGCGGTGCCGGCTCTTGGTCTGTGCGCAGAAAGCTCCCAGCACACGCGGGTTGTACACATAAGACATTGTTTAACAACTGAGCATTATTGCTATGATCCATTTCCAGTCCAACCATTCAGCTTTACATGAAGCATTGCTTGTTCCATAAACAGCATATGGGGTCAGAGGTTACACTCCTTGGTCTGTACACCCTCTGGACCCTCAGGGGGTCTGAACTGACTGAATGCACCGACAGACCTCACTCCACCTTCCAGGCTAAGGGCTAAAACAGCCTGAGAAGCTGCGGGGTCTGTAGGAGCCCCCAGCCCAGGGAGGGGAGCACAGGCACTGCCTGGGCTCCCGCTGCTCCGGGCTGGCTGTGGCTGACAGCAGCTCACTCAATGCAAAACAGGAACACTGTCTTCTTGTTCTGTCCTTGATCATGTGGAGCTCTTCAATCATTTTATATAAATACAAAGATTAAAATAAATTATCTCAACATTGTTTCTATTACAATCATACAGTGTTTTTCCTTCAAAACAAGTGTGTGTATATATATTTATATATATATGTGTATATATAGCATCTCTAAAGCTCCCCCCCCCAAAAAAAAGCAGCAGTGACTGAAGCAGGTACAGCACGCAGGAGCTGATCCTTCCCGCTCCAGGGAAAAGCGCAGGAATCACCCCAACAGCTCATTTCCAAGCACATTACATGGGCACGGAGGGGAAACTGAAGAGCTCCCTCTCCATCCCTTTGAGACCCCCCCCTCACCGTAGGCAGCTCTTCCTGCACATCCAAGGGCTGTGGGGCTCGGGGCCTGCCCAGCCACCCACCAGCACCCAGGAAGAGGGGAGCAATGGGGGGACTGGAAATGAGATCACTCCTTGAGCAAGCTGCTAATTAGTGGTGAGGAGGAAGGGATCCTGCAGCTCAGACAGGGTTGCTTCATTTACATACTAGGCACTAAAACTGCTGATTGCTAGGCAGGTATTTACACAGAAGAAGGATCAGTGTCTCCCTCCCCTTTTCAATGCTCAGGTCAGTCATGAACACCATGATCTTACCCATAAAAATGCATCATACTCTATCGGGATTGTCTCGGGAGGAGAGGGGAAGGCAGCTGTGCACATCACAGCTAGCGGAACAGCCGAGCAGCATAGGGACACGCGTGACTCTCCTTCATGTTAAAAGAGAATAGACACAAATGCTCAGCAGAACCTCTCTGAACCTGAGAGAAATGGAGATTTCCAGAGGCCAAAGCGTTACCTCCCCTGCATCACACCATGGAGACCGGGTGGCCGCGATGCTGCACCGGTGCAGTGCAGCACAGGCTGCCTCACCGTCACACTCTGCCTCCCATGGCTGGGTGATGTCTGGGCCCCAAGCACACCCTGTGCTCCCTGAGCCTGCCTTGAACTGCTCTGCAATGGGAACCAGGCTGCAGCTTTTCTCCCTAGTGCAGCTGTACCACACTCGTGCCAACGCACCCCACGGTGTCCCTGGTTCCCCTCCTGCCTTGGGAGGGCAATTGGGGCACACAGTGCTTTGCAGCTAGGGCATGAGAGCACCCTGCAGCCCTTCCCAGGGCAGGCAGGAGCTGATGGGGCTCTGCTGGTCCCTGTGCTCTGGGGATGCATCAGGGGCTGCAGAAATTTCCTGCTAAAGCTGTGCCTTTGCCTGCAGGAGCTGAACCTCAGCAGAGCTCCACACAGGGCAACCACTCCTTGGATCCCTGCTGGTGGGGAGCTACCCCAGCGTGGCTTTGCTGGGCTTCTTCCCAAGCTCAGACTGGGGAGTGGGGGTCCCAACCCTCAAGGGGGAACAAGAGGGCTCTTGCCTTCCAAATCCTGACTATTCACATCACAGGCAAATAAAAAGCTACAAAAGCTGCTAATTCCAGCCCTGCTTGTGCAGCTTGTACGCTATGAGGCTTGTTCGTGCTGAAGAGCTGGCCTAGGGACTGCTGCTGAGAATCTCGTAAAAGCTGTTTAATATAGTATATAAATATTGAACTACAAAAATAGACACCTCTGACTGCACGGGCACGCTGCGGGGGAGCTGGGGCAGGCTGAGCCCTACTGTCTGCTAGGGCCGTGTTTCTGGAGAGGCCTCACACTGAACTGGGAGGAAATGGGGTTCCCATCGTGGCCACATCAGCTATGGAGGCAGTGGGGCAGGGAGTAGGCTGCAGGCAGGGATTGGGGCCAGGGCTGCAGCCACACATCAAGATAGAACCTGCCCCTCGGAGCCCTTCAGCCTGCCCTGCCACCAGAGCCCTGCTCTGTTCTCCTTGCTCTGCCCTTTCACATCACCCAGGGGATGGAGGTATAGCGATGATGGTTTGTGTTGCAGACCAGGTGAGGCTGCCGCAGCGGGCGAAGGCTGCATGCTGCACGGCCACAGTGCAGGGAGGACATGGGGGGGACTGGAGGTGTCAAACCCAGAGCTGGCTGTGGAGGTGACCAAGATGCTGGTGCCGAGAGGGGACCAGCCCAGTGCAGGGGACATGAGGTGCAGCAGATGGAGTGAGGCTATGGTTGGTGAGGAGCCATGCAGGCATCTGGCAGGACTGGTGCTCATGGGTCACCTCCAGCCACTATGTCCAAGTCCTGCATGTAAATACAGAGACAGACAAACTGCTGTGCAGGGAGTCGGACCAGGCTGGCACAGCGGCACTATCCCCTGCGGATGTTATCCGTCCTACAGCCACAGGACCAACTCTACTCAGCTGCCTGCAGCCCAGAGCACTTTGCTTTGACATCTGGGATTCTCTCCAGACCAGCCCCAGTGAATGAGCTCATCCCGCTGTGCTAAGCCCTGTGCCCCTTGCTTGCTGCTGCACATCCACCTCCTGGCACCCTGGCCCAGGAAAACACGCCTGGCATCTGCTCCGAGGGGCAGCAGCAGCAGGAAGCTCTTCTCATTGCCGAAATCCCACCTTTCCTTCCTTCGTGCCTTGGAGCTCCGGACAGGCACCCAGCCATGTCCCCTCTGCAGCCCCTGTGCCTGTTGCCCACTGTCCCGCAGTGCTCAGACCCTTTGTGCAAGGGGGATTCTCCTGGCTGCCTGCATCAGGAGGTGCGAGCAGGGCACCCACCTTCCACTGCCCCTTCCCCTCGAGGGGACGGGGGATGCAACGCTGGCCGGTGCCTACCCCGGTGCCGCAGGGCTCAGGCCATGCCGGCCGGTCGGCGTCTACTCCTTGGTGCCGGGGGAGCCGCGGGGGCCAGGCCCTTGCCTCTTTCCAGGATCACCCTTGCCCGACCTGGCCCTGGCCATGGGCTCCTGCGCGGGGGGCCGGGGCGGCCGCTGTGTGCGGGGGACCACGGAGGGCTGCGGGCGCTGCGGCCGCGCCGTGTACAGGAAGAGTGCCGGGTCGGGCATGGCGTCGTGCTCCTCGGGCGCGGGGTCCCTGGGCCGGGTACCATCACCGGGCGGACGCCGGGGCTGAGCCCTATGGCCACGGCGCCGAGGCCTGCCATCAGCCGGGGCGGTGTCGGGGGGCTGCTGCGGAGCGCGGGGTGCCGGCAGCCGCTGTGCCGTGGTATGCAGCTGCAGAGAGAGGTACGCGGCCGCCTCCGTCTGCTTCTGCAGCTCCGTGTCGAGGATGGTGACGCGGTGGCTCCGGCGCTTCAGCTGCTCCAGGAACCGGCGCTCCTTGTTGCGGAGGCTGGACCGCAGCGCGGCCACCAGCGTCTCCTTGTGCTGCAGCTCCTTGCGCAGCTCCAGGTTGTCCTTCTCCTTCTCCTGCAGCTGCGCCTCCATCTCGCGGCACTTCTCCTCCAGCTCCCGGTCCAGCACCTCTGTGGGGACAAGGCACAGGCAGGGGTCAGGGCAGGCTCAGCACCCCGCATGCTCCCAACAGGACCACGAGGGCACATGGATGTGGCTGCCGGCCATGCCATGTGCCAGTGTGTCCAGCAGTGCCACTGAGACTGCTCGGATGCTTTCTGGAGCTGGGACTCCCCGCACTCCTCGTGCACACGGGCTCCCTGCCTTTCCCATGAGCCACAACCAGAAGCAGGAACTGTCAGCCCTGAGCTGTAGTGCTGGGACACAGTGTGATGTGTAACACACAAATGCAAAGGCAGTTTGTGGGGGATGCTGTTACTGTGAGATGCCGCCTCTGCCACGCTGCAGTTTCTCTAAGTAACTGGGCACAGGGCAGCATAAGCTGGGACAGAAAAGGAAGGGCTGGCACTGAAACCCTAGCCCAGTTTTAGGAGGGGTTGAGGACCTCAAGTCCTGAAGCTCCACAGCCTGATGTGAGGATGGAGATGCTAATGCAGGATTACAGAACAGCCCGGCTGTGCTTGCAGGGAGAGAATTTGCATCCTGGACTCAGGGGAGCCTGTCCCCGGTGCAGCATGGCCCGGCAGCCAGACCCTGCGGCTGCTTTGTTACCTCGTGTCACATCTGCCCCTGCCTCTGCCAGCAGCCGGCTGCCAGCGATAGGGCTCAGGTAGGATTGGCTACAGAAGAGGTGCTGTGTCAAGCAGCATCTTCCCCATGGCTCCCATTGCCCTCCCTGCCCTTCCCACACCTCGGCGGGTGACAGGTACCCTCCCTGCCCCGGCCCTTCTGAGTCATGGCACCAGCACCCAACAGAGTGTGATTTCACATGGGGCTCTGCACGTTGCTCCTGCACACCCTGTGCTGCTCTGGCCTGACACAGAGTCATGGAATGGTTGGGGCTGGAAGGGGCCTTAAAACTCATCCAGCTGTAACCCCTGCCACAGGCAGGGACACCTTCCACCAGAGCAGACTGCTCCAAGCCCCTGTGTCCAACCTGGCCTTGACCACTGCCAGGGATGGGGCAGCCACAGCTTCTCTGGGTACCCTGTGCCAGTGCCCCAGCATCCTCCCAGGGAAGAACTTCTTCCTTAGATCAAACCTGAACTGTTCAAGTTTAAACCCTCTCAGGTATCCTTGTAGGCCTCCTTCAGATATTTGAAGGCTGCTATGAGGTCTCCACACATCCATCCATCCATCCACACATCCATCCATCCATCCATCCATACACCCATCCATTCATCCTTCCTCCATCCCACCCTCCATGGTGACATCAAGAGAGACTTCACTGAGTAAACACCTGTAAAGGAATTGAATACCAGAGCTTTGCATTTTCCCTAATCCTTCCTACCTAAAGCCCTTGCAAGGCTGGAGGGGATGTGGGATGGAGGGAAACACTGCACCCACAGCAATTCATGTCACACACAGGGGCAGAAGGGCACAGACAGCCCTGGTGCTTCTAGCACCCGGCCCTTGGTGTGGTGAGGAAGAGGAGCAAGGTTGACACCCGTCTGCGCTCCCCGTGCCTGCCTGGGCCTGCTCCCATTGTCTGCAGTAATCTCTGCTTTTTACGATGTGATTTGCAACTGCTTTATAGCCTCAGCTCCTAAATGTCTTCTGCAGAGAAAAAAATGCTTTATAATGAGAACTTAAGGGAGGCAGTTGCACGCAGTAATTATTACATGAGTGGCACTTGAAAAGCAATCATTTGATAGCATCTTAAACTAGGTGGTTGCCCCATAAATGCGGCAAATCTGACCGTACTCTTTGTAAGCTGTTAAAAGGCCGAAGGATGGGCAGAGACTCACACATCACGGACTGTGATACGCTGCCTGCTGCACGTCCCAGGGCTGGGATCACCAAACCCCCTGCAGCCAGCACAGCACTGCCTGAGGTCAGCTTCATCCCTGGGATGGAGAAGGAAGAGAAGCCGAGCTGCTCACAGAGCATCCTTTGCCAGCCACGGGTACCTGGGCACTACTGCCTGCCCCTGCCCCAGGGCTGCGGGTGCCAGCTCAGGGCTGCCGCAGGACACCCGAGGGGACAGCCCGTTGTGAAGTGCCTTTGGGCAGCTCTCTGTGGCTGGTCGCGGGCCGGGGATGGTGCCTGGGGCTTGCAGGCATTTTCCTGAGACGTTTCTCCCCCTTATTTTGGATTCTTTTGTGGAGAAGAGGGACTGATTCATTAATCGGGAGTGCCAGGAGGCCTCCTGAATCAGCATCTGGATTGCCAGCTGTGAGCGGAGCCGGAGGCGGGGCTGGTAATGTCCTTGGTGGTGTTTCCCTACGGATGGAGGGCTTGCAGGCTTTGAGTCCCACCCCAGGGCTCTGTGTCTGGGCTTTAGGGATGCTGGCTTTCACATGCAAAACCTCACAGGTGGCTCCCAGGACTCTGAGGGGCAGCCATCAGGCTGTGAATGCGCACACTGGCATCCCAGCCCTGCTCTCAGCCCCTCTGTTCCCTACAGACAAGGTCCATGCGCCCTCCCCGGGCAGTCCGAGGGGCCCCCTCCAGCCGCAGGCTCTTTGGCGGCCCCGCTGCTCCCCTTATCTTATCTCTGCAGTGCTCTTACCTTGCTGGCGGGCTTCCAGCTCTTTCATTTCCAGGTCGTGAGTGAGCTCTGGAAGAGAAACCAGACAGGGCTGAGAGGGAGCATCCCTCCCACCCGTCCCGTGTGCTCCTCGCGGTCACCGCGGTGGTGGCACTGCCTCTGCCCAGCCCTTGGCGTGAGGGTTGCCGTCCCAGAGCACCAGCCACAGCCTGGGCCAGTAACAGACGATTCCGGCAATTTCTATGTATTGAGCAGCCCTGGGATCTGGCGCCAGACCCTGCGACGTGGCCACGGCAGCGTGTGCGGATCCTGCCCCACGTTATTCCAGCAATGCCTTTGCCTTTACTAAGAGAGTTGCTGAGCCATTTTTGGTGCTTTAAATCAGGACAAAGAGCAGAGCAGCCGGCTGAAAATAGACCAAAGTGTGAGCTGCTGCCACCCGAAGCATTCCATAATTTACTGCTGCCAGGCTGATCCCTGCCTCTGCACGTGACGCAGGTGGGATGGCCTCGTCCCACACCGTGTGCCTGCAGAAGGATGCTGCCCTGCTCCATAGGCACCGCGCAGCTTCCTCATTCCCCCTGGGCTGGCCACTGAGACTGCAGGGTCTGGGGTTCGGGTGCAGGCAGCTGCAGGCAGCGCTGCCCCGGGCCCACACTGCACCCAGCAGCAGCATCCTCCTGCAGGGATGAGCCCATCACAGTCCTGCAGCCCCTGCCTGCTCCCTGCCTAGCCCCCGGCTACAAAACCTGCTCAAAAGGGAGCTCAGGGAGCTCTGGCGCTCCCTTCACCCTGCACCCCCTTACGGACAACCCCATGAATTGTCACAGCCCACCCAAGCACCAGCCACCCCCAGAGGAGGAGGAGCGGGGCAGCAGCAGCATCGTTTGGTTTGAGGCTTTTTTTTTCCCCTGAAAATGAGCTCAAACGGTTAATCTTTGCCCTACATTCTTCTTTTAATCTGCTTTCGTGTTGAGTGTAATCCTCATCGCTGCCACCCTTCTGAAACGGAACGCTTGGCTCAGGCTGCTCTGCCCGTCTGCCGTGGAAAACAAACCTGGAGTGAGAAGCAGAAGTAACCCAGCATGTAATGCAGTTTCTGGAAAGCTTTCAGCACTCCCGACTGCCCATTGGAAATCAATGGAACTCTGGTGTTCTTCTGAAGCTACAATAATAGGTTTGGAGTCTTGGATACATTTCAAATGACAACTAAAGGAATTACCCGTTCCCAAAGCAGATGTGGCCCTGCTGGGCAAGTGCACAACCCGGGTCCTGGCTTCTGCACTGGAGCCATGGGGGCTGTTGGGAACCTCACGGAACTCCTCGGGATGAGGAGGTGGCAGCTGGGGCACAGCTCTGCAGGGGGAGGGCACTTCCAGCAGGGACACCCAGGGGATGGTGCAGATGTCTGAGGTCTGAAACGTCAGCGCAGGGCACAGCATGGAGAGTGCAAAGAGCCCCACAGGGTATCAGCATTCAAACTTCACCTTCAAACTGACCAGGGCTTTGCCCCATCACCCCGGGAGGAAGGGCCTTGCAGAGTCACGCACTTCACAAAGCAGGGTGTCAGCCCTGTCTGCTCAGACACTCCTGTCATCTGGTCACAATAGGAAGAGGCGATCGCTGACAACCCACCATGCACAGGCACATTTCTGCCCCTGGGGACTCAGATACCCCTACCCTGGTACAAAACCTCTGCTGGTTCTCCTATCTGGAGAGACCATAGATGAAGCCATTAAAACAGAGCAGCAAAATCTTGGAAAGGATGGGGAAAAATAGACAATTGTATCACTGCAGATACTCCTTCGTTTCCCAGGAATCAGGGAGGGTGAGAGGCTGGAAGACAAGGAGCAATTAGCTACGGCTGAATTATTGATGTGGGCGACAGCATGAGTTGGGATGAGTTTCAGTGGCGGGCTGGAGGCTGGGAGGAGAGGAGGTAGCACTGCTGCAGTGGGGCTGTACTGGAGGCTGGCTGCTGTGCACCCCACATCTGTGGCAGTCCCTGAGCCCCTGTGGCTGTGCTTCCCTGGGGCTTGGTGCTCATCTGGTGCAGAGCAGCCCCAGGGTGCCAAGCAGGAGCTTTCCCACCCAACGTGCTCCATGGGTATGCAGCTCCCACATGCTGCCAGCACCCCAGCACTCACCTGAGCAGTGCTTCTGCAAGCGGAGGATCTCCAGGTGCAGGGCATGGAGCAGCTCCATCTGCTCCTTCTTCAGGAAGGTGATGTGCCGGTGCACGCTCTGGATCTGGTGCTCCAGGGACACGGTCTCCATCGCAACCAGATTCGCTGTCCAGGCCTGTGGGGAGCAGAGGTGGCTCATGATCAGCAGCATGCAGGCTTGTGAGCCCCGTCCCCAGAGCCCTTGCGAGGGACAGAGCCCACAGGGTGGTGACTGTGGGTGAAGAGCTCTGCTCAGCAGATCCCCTGGGAATGGCCCCCGGGCTGCCCCAGATCCACCCTGCCTAAACTCGGGCTGGGGGCTCAGAGGCCACACAAGCAGCAGATGCTGCTGCATGGACCCTGCCATTGGAATGGCTCATTTCTGTGTTGACTTTGGCCTTAGGAAATGTTCCTTCACTGAGCAGGACTGCACTGGGACAGGAGTGCTGGGAGCTGCACCAGCAGCGATGCTGGCTCTCACTTGACAAGTCCCATATTCCACAGCAGTAGCTGCAGAGACAGATCTACACATGGAAAGCACAGAATGCTCCATCTGACCTGTGCACTGGCAGGAGTTATGCTGTCTTCCTGTGTTGCTGGGGTCCATCACCATGTGTTGATGGCTACAGGAGCTGCCTACCTGACCTGCTGCACCAGGGAGGTACAAATAAACCCTGAAAGAACCCTTAAACCTGGGAAATACCATTCTGTGTGGATGCAGAATCCATCCTCACTCCCAGCAGCCAGCCCTGGGAGAGGAGAAGCTACAGCAAACCGAGACCCTGGCAGTGCTGGATTAGTGGTTGGACCTGCGCATCTTAAAGGTCTTTTCTAACCTAAACAATTCTATGGGGAGATGAAGCCTGAGGGACAGCGTGTATTGTCCTGTCCCATGGAACCTGCTGCCATGTCCTCCTTCACGCGCATCTGACTTCAGGTTTCTTTCTATAGGAATTTCAAACTAAGGAGCGCTTCAGCTCGTGCTCTGGCTCACCCAGCACAGCCATGCACTGCATTCTGAGGCAACTCCTGCCACCAAATCGAGTCAAGCTGCATTTAAAATCCATTTCACAGACAGGGTTCTTGCCAAAGCCTCTCTGGGCTGTGTTAACCTTAAACCCAGGTCTTCATGTTCCTGCTTATTTCTGGAGGCAAAATAATGACATTTTCAGCTCTGGGATGGTTCTGCTGCTCAGGAATGAAACATTCCACACATTCACTCCATGAACGTGATGGGTAAGCATGAAAAAGGCTGGTGTGATACCTAAAAGGAAAAGATACAAAGGTCCTGCTTCTCAATTAAGGCTATTATTGCAGGGGGTATGATTTATACTGGCTTAAAGCTTCCCTGTCGAACATCATCATGGAAGTGAAAACAGCCCCGACTCAGCCTGCATAGCCCTGCCTGGGGGAATGTGCTTGGATGCTCTGTGCAGGGATCTGCAGCCCTCCCATGCTGGGCTTTTTAGAATGGAATGGGGGAGAGAATCCAGCTCTAGACTTCATTTCCCAACCATCCCTTTCCTTTTGAGCAGCAAGCTGATGATTCTGAAGTCTCTCCTTACAAGGAATTGTAATCAATAGACAAGAGACATGGCAATGATGGGGGTTCACTAAGGAGCGAGGGGGTGTACTGACTTGTGATGGAAGTTACCTGGAGCCTGTCACAGGCTGGGAACACAAATCATGCTACGGCACACACCCTCTGCCACCCTGTGGGGCTGTGGAAGTGCCGTGTGCTGCGCTCTGGAGCAGCTTCATGATGGGAATTGTGGCAACTCATCTTGGGAAGCACAAGAAAGTAGGTTGGATGAAGCCCAGGGGACACGTAGTGCTATTTTCAAGCACTTTGTTCTGTCTGGTGGAAATGGCTTAAGTAGAAATGGCTGCAAATTTTCCATTGAACTTTGCCTCCTGCCTTTAAGTAGGAAATTACCCTTTTTACCAATGAAAATGTTTTCCTTGAAAAAGAATACGTTGGTAAATATCAAGCTGTAAAGAAAGTCAAAGGAAAAACAACTGGGATTGGGATGTGTTTGTTGTCTCTGCTTCGGAAGATAAAAAGCCTGCATAATTTACCTGTGCGTGGGGAGAGGGGCAGTCTGCTTCCAAAACTGCTATAGGAAACCCTTGGGCTCGGAGCAGCTCTGCCTGTCCTGTGACTTCCACTGCTTCCCTCGAGAAACAGGTCTCAGCTTGCAGCAGGAGGAACGTCAGAACTGTCATGGCAGGGGAGAGCACCTCGCTTTGCCTGGCTGGAAGCTCCTGCCGGCAGCAGGACATGGAGGCAGGGCAGGAGCTGCCTTCCCACGCTGGACATGTGGAAAGCAGCAAGGGGGAGTTCCACATCTGTCCTGGGGCTCCTGTGCCCCTTCCAACAGGAGCTCGAGGGCCACGTACAGTGACCAGAGACTGCTGCTGCTTCACCACCAGCAGCCCACAGGTGAAGGAAGGAGCGAATTGTTCCCCGTTAGACCGCTCTGTGCCACACAGGTCGTGATGCAAGAGCCGGGAGCTGTTACTGGAGCTGTTATTTAGTCCTGAGGCTTCATCAGCATCTGCTCCTGTCTGGGGGTCTCTAACACTGCCGGAAGCAGCAGCAGCAGAGGCCGTGTCCACCCCTTATCCCAAGGGGTTTCAGAACCAAACTCTTCTGATCTCTTTCCTCCAGTGCTTCCCAGGTCAGCTGGAGATTGCAGCAGCAGTTTGAGCCTTTAGTCTGGTGCATGCCCGTGGTCATTTCACACAGCACAATCACTTAGGAGGTGTTGGGAGTTAATAGGGATTAGCTGCTGACTGACTTAATGCTTTACGGGGCCACTGCGTCTCCCAGCTCATCACACCATAGCTCCCCATGTCGGGGGCTTCAAGGCACCCAGCAAGGGCTCATGACCCTATTTCTATGTGCAAGAGAGGAACCTTCAGCTTGTGCCAGAGACACAAGAGCCAAAGTACAGTGACTGTTTATGAGAACTCATATTTCACAAACTAAAAGGACCGGAGCAGCCTCCTGAAATAGCTACAATCACCAATTCAGCTGCAAGTCTGTGAAGAGCTGATTGCCTTTGCACAAACGGATGGTGTATTTGCTTCCAGGGCAAAACTATACCAAAGACCAAAGCCTGTTGTTTAATGCCAATCAGAACCCCAAAACTTTGATCCAGATTAAAACCCCTCAGTTCCTGATGATGCATTTGAGATGCAGCCTGTACACAAAACCCAGTGCAAACGTTGTCATGCCAGGATTCAGCCCTCACCCATGCACTCATTTTTCCCCATAAATAGCAGATTATCTGGGAGCCAGAGGGCACAAACAAGCTTTGCAGGAACAGGTCAATAATTTATCCTGCTGTGGTTGCCAGCAACCCCCTCTCCATCGCATTGAAACATACACAGGAATAAACACTGATACCTATTAGAAATCCATTCGGCTTAGAATTTATGATCTCACAGACCATGAACACAAACTTTGCAACAACGCCACGGAGCAAGTGTGCCTTTAAATGGAAGGGAAATAAGGCAGCAGGAAGCTAAGAAACTTGCAGAAGGTCACGGAGGTAGTGACAATGCCAGGAATAGAAACTAGAGGTGAAATCCTGGCCTTGGGAAAGTCAGTGGGAAACATTCTCTGATCTCAGCAGAGGCGGAATTACGCTCGGAGTTCTATTTGCTGTTCATTATCAGTATCTATTTAAAGATAAAATCAACGCAAATGTTGATCATAAATTACTGTATTTTCTCACAATTCTCTGAACACAGCTGCCTGCCCAACAGCCGAAGATGGAGCTTCTCATTCGGCTGCCGGTGCCTTCTCCTCCTGCTCCGGTGAATTAGCAATGGGCTCAGTTCTGCGTCAGGAGCGGGACCGGGCCCGTCAGTTCCGGATCCATTGCCCTGCGAACCCCGCGATCCCCGTGGTGCCGCCCTGCGCTTGAGGGATCTCGGAGCAACGTTTCCGGTGCCCTGCGGAGCCCTTCTGCCGATACCCAACGCCGTGGGGCGCGCGGGCAGACCCCGCCGGGCCGGGCACAGCGAGCGGCCGCTGGGTGCGAGTGGGGCAACACGGGAGGGGCCGGGGCAGTGCGGGCGGGACGGTGCCGCCGCT
>JASSUY010005119.1:0-16109 GCA_032466535.1 Forpus xanthops
CAGTGCCTCACCACCCTTACAGGAAAGAATTTCTTCCTCAGATCCAATCTAAACTTCCCTTGTTTAAGTTTGAACCCGTTATCCCTTGTCCTCTCACTACAGTCCCTAACGAAGAGTCCCTCCCCAGTATGCGTATAGGCCCCCTTCAGATATTGGAAGACTGCTATGAGGTGTCCACATAGCCTTCTCTTCTCCAGGCTGAACAGCCCCAACCATTTTTTCTTTTTCCGTTTTTTTGAACTCACCTAGTTTGCCACTCCCAGGCACGTGTTTTCCTGAATGTCACACCATCAAACCTATTTCACCTCCTTTTCAGGCTCTGCCTTCCATCCCTTCCATCGTACCTCATGCCCCAGCTCACAGCAGCTTTACAAAGCAACGCCTCTGCAGAAAAATGCTTCCTGCTACTTCCCATTATATGTTTAGACATCAGGCTAGGACTTCTTCCCTCACAACAAATATTTTGTTTTATTAGTAGATGGAAAATGCTCCTGGAGAGGTGCAGTTTCGAATGCACATTTTTGATGACGGAGTATTTGAGATTACATGAAATGCAAACATATTTATTTGTTCAGTTTTATTGCTATTTATTTAAGAACAAAATGTGACTGTAGCAAAATAAATGCCTGAAACATTACCTGTATTTGTTGAACAAGTGCACTATCACATCAGAGGAAAAAAAAAAACCCAAGAACCAAAGAAAAAAAGTATTAGAAAGAAAAGAATAGATACTTAATTACTTTCAAGTGGTCAAACTTCTATGTTCCTTGTACAAAAAAAATCTTTAGTAATTCTACTATCACTTGAATGATCAGCAGAAGTATCATCATTCTTGGAAGCAAAGAGTGATCTTCCCATGAGGAATATATTTTCACTTCTCACTATAAAGAAAAGGTGATGCTCCTACTCATTCACCCACACATTATAAGCCTTTACAAACCGAAGCTGCATTAGCATCTTCCTGATATGCGAAGGACAGGAAAAGAAATAGCAGTGAGAACTGGAGTTCTAGAAAAATCTGAAATATCGTAAGTTTCCTCAAAGCAAAAGAAAATATAACAGTTTTGGCCAGGTTAGTCAGGCTGCGTTAAGGCCCCTGAAAAATGAATTCTTCAATTCCTACCTTTCAGAATGGCTGTGTGATGACATGTATTTTAACAGTGTCAGTAGAATATGGTTTAATGATAGAGAATTTAACTCATTATTGACATGTGAGAAACAGCTTTGTCAAAGGGCAAAAATTTTTCAGTGACAGGAGCAGCCAATCATGAAAATCATGAACATGTATAATAAATATGTATTTAGCACATTTCTTGTAACAGAAGTAAAAATTAAACTGTTATACCTGGCTTACCCTCCTTTCCTACTGCAGATCAAGAAATCATTCATTTTTCTCTGCTGTTTCTTGAATCTTTTTTTTTCTCTGGCTTACCTCAGGTGGTAAACATTTGCAAGGCACCATTTGTTAGTGAATGTGTCAACTTCAAGAGACACATTACTGAACAGACTGAACTAGCCTTTTTTGATGCTTTGTTGGATCTTTGGCCCCTGTAGGGGGGACAAAACCAAAAAGGTGCTGTGCTACCAGCTTTGAACTACAGTCTGGCAGTCCTCTGACACAGTGGAACTACCTGGTCTTCAGGCACAAATGAATGCTGAAAGGATAGTAAAAATCTGCAAAATAAACAGATGACCTCCCCAAATAGCTAATATGATTGCCTTAAGCTAATATTAGTCCATATGTATTAGCCCAATACCAAGATTAACTTCTAACTTTCAAGAAAGTCCATTATTTATTTGGTGCATGGCACTGGTTATGCCAGACTAGTCCTTGCATAAATTGACACCCAGCTGTGGGTCAAGTATGTTCTATTCACAGCATACTAATGCCAGCTGTACAATACTACACATATTTTGGTATCAGGAGAGGCAAGGCTGACTCTACTTGCCCAGAATACCTTGAACCTACCCGTCAGTCACAGCATCTGGCAGTTTTATCTGTACATCAGTCCTAAACCTGATGCCAATAGAGTTTTGTTATATTGCACGATCAATCACAACTTAAGAGGTAGCACACCACAGCTATTTGCAGATTAATTCTACCAGAAAGGAATTTCTGCTCGAAGGTTAAATAAATCATGAAGTATTTATACCTCACCACAACTACCTCAGCCTACATAAGCCCAGTCTCATCTGCCTGTTCATCTTCAACACAGACACACTGAAGTGAAAAATTGTAACAGAAAAGAAGTAGGGTGAAATTAATTTTGCCATCTGTAAGAGGATAAAGCATATTAAAAGAAAAAAAATCAGAAAGTACAATAACCATGCCTGTATTATTTCATATATTACGCAGTTATGTTGAGTTTCCTCCCCCAGTCCAGGGAAACTAAATTGAAAGTCAGGGAAAACCCTAGGTTTTTTTAAGAGGTTTTTTTTTTTTAATCATCTCTTTTTCTCTGCCACCAGTCCCAAGACTGCAATAGCAAATCATTAACAGAAGATCACAGAGAGGAAGAAGAAAAATCATCAAATAATTCTTGTAAAAATACATATTTTAAAAATTTTGTCGTTTCACTGGATATCGTTTAATCAGGGGCCAGCCAGCTCTCACTCTAATGATCTTGCTCCTACAAGTAATTTCTTTAGTGATTAGGAGTCTATTCCTATCAAATGGATTCTATTATTGCATAATAATTCAGCATAGCAAAAGTGTAAAAAAGAAAACCGCATCCAAGTAAATTCCAGTTCCTTTACCAACCTGCCTGCCCCGTTTCTTTCCCTCCCATCACAGAACATGACAGATTTGTTTCTTCACCAGTGTCAGTATTTTATGTATTCAATGACCTCTTAGAGGATTGCCGGTAGGCAGAATAGTATAGACATCTTGTGGATCTTATATTCCTGTGGAAATTTCAGTTTCTAAGGAAAACAGATTTCTGCTGCCTCTATTAATAACTGTTCAGTGGTGCTACTCAGTTTGAGTGTTTCTACATAGCTTATAAATCAAGCTGAAATTTATGAGAAGTCTTGATTCTTTGGCTCTACATCAGCAACAGAGATAATCTTTCTCGGAAGTGTACCACAGTCCTTGACCGTAATTACAGAATCATCTCAAAGCAATGACATTTAATAAGTTATGTACATAACATGTTTAAAGTAACAGGTTGCATTTTACACAGAATTCAAGTGTGGTGACCTGTCTCAATATATTGTATCCCATTAGTTCTCAGTAGTGGACAAGGCATACTGTGCACTAACGAATCTTTAATAAGAGCAAGAAAGAGCCAGAAAAATAGAAAAGAAAAATTAAATTAATGCATTTGTATGTGCTTTCTTAATTTTTCTTGCCATACTTCACTTGAAAAGTGTACTGTAATACTTCAATATGCTGTAGTATGTTTTTTTTTTAATACAATAACATTATTGCAACATAGATTCCACTGCATTATTTGGCCATTAAACATTTTCCAGGAATAAAGACATAATTTTGCATAGATTCGTGGAGCAAAAAAGTAAAGTTCTATTGACCCAACTTTAACCTTTTGTTACCTAAAGTCTCTCCTTTAGCTGCCACTGTTGTGAGTCCAAAGTCAGGAAGAATAAATCTGAAAAGTAACAGAGCATAAGGATATTTGGTAGAAGAAACCAAAAAGCTTCCATGACTAGTAGCTGTCCTTTACCAAAAGTTACATTTTTTTCTGACTCCACTATTGCCTGCAAAGTCCTCTACAAAAGACATATACGGCGGCCTTTTCCCTGACGATCCCCATTAATAACAGCTTTTTTGCTCTGTACAGTTTGTGTCCTTCATGAGCATGAACTTGATGATGTGCCCCCTTCAGTGCAGCGCAGTGGAGTAGCTGAGCCTCCCACAAAGTTCGCATAGTGTGCATGTCACTCTATTTTCATTCCCACTGGAATGCTGCCAAGAGTGGCCACAGCAGACAGCTTCTCAAGCAAACCAAAACAGTGAGAATCATGCCACAACTCACAGCTATGCAGGGAAAACACTGTTTGCACGTCACAGCAAATGGATGCCACTGGATATCCATGGCTCCCATCCCAAAGCAAGAAAGCAAGATATGCTCACATTAAGACTTGCACATATGTGTGTTTGGGAACCATCCTACATGAGAGCTGGAATGTTCTCTTCTTTTTAAACATAACATTATCTCCTATCTATACCATTCTCTGAAAACACAGAATGGCTATGCAAAGTCAAAGTAACCTCTCATGGCACACACCTCTGCACAACAGAAAACGTACGAGGTTTTGTCAACAATGCGGAAACAACCATGTCTGATATTTTCAAAAGTCAAAGCAAGAATATCAAGTATGACCAAAAGTCAGAGAGAAAATTGCCTTTGTAAGCAATGTTTACTACATTTATTATTTCCTATTAGATATATTTTCTTCCTTTAACAGAGCTATTTTGTGGATGAATGGTGAAACATCAGGCACTGCTATTTTCCCTGTTTCTATTTAATACAGCTGAGTGCTCCCAGCTGCAGCTACCAGAACTCATGTATCACATCTCCCTAGTTAATTATAATCAAAACCAAAAATCACCAAAATCCTCTTTTCTCTAGCAAATACTCTACCAAGAGGCAATATTCACATACCTGGGGCACTGCATGACTCTAAGAAATCCCAAGTTCACTTAAGCTGTTTCTAAAGCGCAAGCTTGTATTAAGCTTAGATTATAATATATCTGTAGCAGAAAGCATTATAAACCTTTAACAGATTCTTCCTCCATCTATACCCTTACACACATACATACTGGGCAAGTTCTTCTATTGCTAAATTATAATTGGTACCGAAATGACCTGCTCTGTTCCGATCACATTAAATATAAAAATCAGTTAACGTCTCTTCTTTCACCTGGCATTTGCTCACAGTGAAATTTAATATTGATTCTGATTATTCTTAACCTTAGGCTGCTGATCTGCAGTTACTTTTCTGGATGTTACCCAGTGTCCATGACATGCAGAAGACATACCCTGAGGTGCATGTCAAATATTGTGGCTATTAGGCTATCATTCATTACATTTGAGGGCAATGAAATTCTCTGCCAGAAGACAAGTATTGCCTTGTGATGACTGTTTCTCAAGAAGCTCAATTTTCCAAGGCCAACAACTTTCTTCAAGTTTTCCATCCCATTGTTCACTTGGTTCACAGCAGGTTTTTGCGTGTGAACTAAACTCCTTACAACCACTGCCTCATACCAGTTACCCCATATCTTGCTCCTGCCATTCCAGGAGTTTCTTCACTGCAGCATCCTTGAGCCAACGAAACTCCCTAGTCCAAACCAAAAGTATTAGTTTGGAAAAGGCTAGTTTTGACCATGCCTTGCTTTTATTCTTAGAATATAACGGAACTGGAAACAGGAAAATTATTATTAAATAGGTGATCTGATGACTTGAATCTTCTTTGTCTAGCATCCTTCGTCACCTCAAAAAAAAAAAAAAGGAGATTTTTATCACTGTTCAGACATTTTGAAAACTCATATCATCGTCCCTTGTAGATAGTGCTAAGCGCAGCTTCTAAGAAGCCAGAGGACTGAGAGACGAAAATTGTGCCTACTCAGCCAGATTTTGCTAGAGGTATGCCTACGAATTTCTGCCAAGAAATAGATAGAAAGCTTCATGGTTATAATATAAACAAAATCATTTTAAACAACAAAGCTGTGAGGAGCAAATTGTATTTTCTAGCAGGTATCACATAGGTTTAATAGAGGTCAATGATAGTGTTGGATGTTGTTACCATGGGGAGGCTCTTACTGTAGTAAGGAAACACTTTTAGCAGATACAAGTGGGACTGGAAAGAGCAGAAGTTACTAAAGATCTAGTGTAGGAAATAATATTTTATAGATTGCAAAATACTGCTACTACTTGCTGCCAACTACAGTTTTCCAGGCAGCACAGGATGCTGCTGCACATCTCTGTTAAATCAAGATCAAACCAATCAAAATCAAAACCAAATGGAGTGTGTCGTATTTTATTCTCCATCATTTTACATCAAGTGAGGCTCATACATGCCTGGGAACAGTTTCATCTTTATACAGGGCAATGCTTAAAATACAGCATATTTTGCAGTTTTCTTGAGTAATGAATATTTACAGTTTCACAAAAAAAAGAGCCTTTAAGCTGACTCAGTTGTTCACCCCGACTTTGGATAAACGTGAACAAACTTTGGAATGCTTCTTAGGTGCTTTTTGTTGTTGTTTAAACATAGCATTTGATAGTACTCAACTAATTCTCCTTTGTGACTGAAGACAGTAACATTCACTCCTACAGATACAACCACTAGGCTCAAAGTTGGAGGACCTGAGAAGGAAAACACTATATGCTGACGTGACACGAGTCTTCCCACTTTCAAACTTCAGTCATGAAATGACTTCCACAAATGCTGTAAAAATGCAGAAACATTCTTTTTCTTTGAATAGGCCATTAACATAAATATGACCCACCAAAAAATTACAAGTGAGATAGTTGAGGCAGCAGAAACCCAAACTTGAAAGCCAGCCAATCTCCATATTGCCATGCAATAATGTTTACCTTTAAATTAAAAAATAAAAGCAAGCAAATAAAAAACTTCAAACAAGAAAGAAAAAAAAAAACAACCAAGCAACCCTCATTTTTCTAAGGAAATCTTATTTTTTTCCTCCCTGAACCTTTTTCCCTGAGGTGTACATCACTTTTGTTTTCAGGTAAATCATACACGTCATTTGTAGGACATCAGTTCCTTGCATACTGAAATAGCTCCCATTACTTGTAACCTGTCAGCCTCTTGAAGTGTTTATTTCACAGATGTTGCAAGATGATCAAGAATTATCCCTAATTTATAGCAATAATCTGTTTATAGTAACACCAAATGAGTAAAATGGAAGCAAAATGACAGAACCAAGAGCTCTTGAGGCTGAACACCAAAACAGTTCTTCCATATAAACTGATCTCCATGAATCCAAATACCTGACAACAAGGAGTTGATTTCTCTTCAAAAGGTTTCTCCCACCGGCAGTCCCTACTCCCACACAAAGAAGGGAAATAAAGAGGATAATAAAAGAATCCATGCATACATATATGCATTCACTCACACTAAAAAAAAAAAAACAAACAGAATTTCTAATTTAATTGGAGCTAAGAAGCCAAAGTTTTTTTTTTGGCAGAGACCAAATCACATGCTCTAACAGAACTGTTTGTAATCAAGCGACATATCAAAGCAGTTCAACATCAGACACAGAGGTAAGCAGCCTTAAATGTACTCCAGCAGCAACCACTTGCTATTCTAAAAACGTGCTGTACACTTAAGGAAAATGGAACAAGTCAGGAGCAGAGAAACTTTCACCTCAGAGTTTTTCTACCATTACTTCTAAATGACCTGCCAGGTAAAAATTACCTCTATGGTATTCTTGCTGTGTAAAGCTATACATATGTCTTAAACAGTACTACATCGTACAATCAGCACACTGAAGATACAAGACTGCAGGGCTTCATTGACTGAATGATCAGCTCCTAAGCAAAGGACTTTCTGGAACTGAAGTGGTGCTATGAACAGAAAGTTATTAAAAGCAACAACACTGGTGGAACAATAACTGAAAATTGACCACTCATTGGCAGCACATCTGCTAGAAAATCAAAAAGAAGTTGAATAACATATACCATGTAAAACAAAGCATAGCTGCAAAATAGAATGATTGCTAAAAGCTCCATGTAAAATTGCATTTACAGATGTCATATAGATGCTCTGCTCCAAGGATTGGAATAACTGGAAAACACACATTTCATATACAACTCAAGCCATCATTTTGAAGACAGCATAACTGACGCTCAACCTTCCCAGGGAAGAGGGCACCTCATTACGTAAGTGTTCTAATACCAAGCCCAAAAACCCTCCAGTAGGAGTTACAATACAAATTCTAAAGTGAAATCGGTTACATACCTATAGATATAATAAAGTTATAGTAGCCTCTTTCAAAATTTGTATTTTGAAAATATGCAAGAAAAAGTATGTTTAGGTATCCCCAGTACAATTAAGGTATGTGCTACACTTTTTTAGAAGTAGATCTCTGTGGTTTAGGTATGAACAAGGTTGAGTGGGTTGTCAAAAGGTTATATATGGTAACGAGTAAAATTCCATGTTCTTCTGTGTTCATAATAATAATGTGTTTATAAACACGTTATTGAATCTATACCTGAGAGGAGCTTCAGAAAACTCATCCATTTAGTTTTCTTTTTTTAAAATACCACTAGAACACAGAAGCTAAATACCAAATGATTAAAACATACCACCTACTTAGACATGCTCTTCTTCAATGCCCTCAAAAAAATAGTATGGCAAGAATTTATTCTAAGAAAGAAGGATTTCCAAAATTAGATGTAATTTAGCTCTAGGAATGATAAAAGTAAAGTGAAGGAGATGCAAGATTGAGGGCTGCTAAACAGACAGATCTAGGAAGAACATCCACATAAGCAGAAAATTACAGTCTTAAATGTTATATGCACCAGTATGAAAATTTAAATTATTTTTCTTAAAGCTTCTGGGTTTTGCAGCTGCTGAAGATGGTGTGGGACTCTACAATCACTAGCTCTGAAACCTGTAATTTCTTATATTCATTTTATGTTTTAAGATCTTTATGGTTTGACAAAGTACCAACCTCTACCTGTTTCTTTACGGAGCTGGGTTTTTTTATGCAGACAATTATTCTCTCCCTACAACTTGAAGGTGGGAGGCAGAGAGAGGGGGAAAGAAACTCATTACATGGTGAAATTCACCTAGTATCTCTGGGACTTCAACAACTCTGTAACTGGTCACCAAGCAGCATTTACTGATCCTACAGAATCCTCCTTTTCTCTTTGTGTTGTTTTTTGCTTCAATACAATAAAGAGACAGCATTTTTTAAAAAACAAAGAAACAAAACCACTTTTAAACACAGAAGACAACATATTCAGAAGCAGAAGGGTAAAACCTAAACACACCCAGCCTCATTAGAACAGCCTCATTAGTAGCTGGACATTGCAAACCAGGAAGATATGCTGGCATATTAGCATTCTCCAGCAGAGAAGTCTCCCATAAACTACACAAGACTGTGACAACAGAAATATTCAAGGTTACTAAAAGAACTAAATTATTTATGATTAATAATTACTATTGAGCAGCATCCTTTTCTCCTTTACTTACAAACTTGGTTTCAACAAATATGTTAGCTTAATGTATTTACTGAAGACTGCCTAGGAAAACTATGACTTCTGTGTAAACAGTTGCCTTTGCAATGCATTACGTGTGAACTTTAAGCCAAATCAATGCTGCTCCACTCAGGAAAGGTTTAAATAAAAATTAACCTACACAAACAGCAAAGACTTTACAGATTATTTTGTAGTAATCAGTCACACAAAATTACATCAGACCACCCAAAAAAGGAAGAGTTTTAAAGTACAAAATCAGAATCCCTAACTTAAAATCAAATTCACATCTATAACGCAGCAGGATTAAAATGCAAGTATCTCTTGCACCTCATACTCCCCTAATTTAGGTGATACATGGTATAAAACTCCACATCAATTCTGGAAGACCTAGCAGTTCACTTCCCCTGTGTAAGATTAACAGTGCTGGAAATTACTAAGCATGCAATAAATAGTAATTGCTTTCTGATCAGTGTTGCAATATCTGATGCTTTCACTGAAGAATGCAAGATCATATGGAAGACTGTCTAGTAAAGCCTTAAGATTTAGATGAATTCATATCAGGCTTTACTTATGTATATGAGTTTACATGCAAGTGAATATGTTTATATATGCAGAACCTGAAGGGCTCCATTTATATTGCATTATCAGCATTGATGTCAATAAGTTTTTAAGACAGATAAAGTCTGTAGGTGTTGACATCCACACTGGACTTTTCTTGACAAGTTTGTTCCCCAATGCTCCACTGAGGTGAGCTGAAAACACCTACAGAAGGGCTCTTCTACATCTGAGTAACGATAAATCATTCTGTCTTCATAAACTCCATGCACAGAGCCAAACCAAGAAACTTGCCTGCTCTCTCAGTCTGCTAATCTCTCTGAAAAGCCATCAGAGAGGACCACTGTGTAGATACCAGCTGTTTCTTAGACACCTGTAAATAAAAGATTTTCTCTTTTTTAATTTGTAGGGATTATGAACGTGACTAGAAGTAATCTAATGAGTCCAAGCACAGGGGGAGGGAGTAAAAGACGTGGCTGTTCTGAGAGGCACTTCCAGCTGTTGAGCCTGCAGGTGCATCTGAAGTAAACAGACAGGATGAAAGATTACGGAAGATGTTTCTGGGCTGGATGACTTGAGTGATGAAGGAAGTAGTTTGCAAAAGTAAATGAGGAAAAAACATGCTTAGATAAAATCAGGTCTAGAAGAAAATAAATGAGGGAATTAAATCACAGGATCTCAGAGGTATGAAGAACAAGTAGAAAGAAGAGAGATACAGAGAATGGAATCAAACTATGAAGAAAAAGTGGCATTAGGTCTAGTGGGAAAAATTATGAAGAGCTAGAAAGAGAAAACGTAGCAAAGAGAATGGTGAATGTGAAAGCAATAGTTTGACTTTAATATAGTAGGACAAAATCTAATAAGGAAATCGTAAATTAACATACAACTTTCTGATTCCCTACAATATCTACATCTGACTGGGAATCACTCACACCACAGCTAGGGGAGCCTGAGAAATATGAACATTACAAACAACAACCAAGTAAAATGTACTCTTCTGGATTTATAAAGGCTTCAAGTCAAATACTTAGAGGAATGCACAGCAAACAGCAGCGCTTCACTTGTGACCAACAGATACTTTCCTGAACATAAACACATCCAACTTTCCATCCTTCTGCAACTAAATACAAACATGAATGCTGTAGGTCTTGAGCAGGGCACCGTGGAAGATAAAAATAGTTCTGCCTACAACACACACTTGTCTCTACAGGCTCATAGCACGGCAGTTGAGAAGCATGAGGCACAGTTTCCATTTCTTAATAGAACATCAAATCACATGCTCAGCCACTTGCAGATTAAATCTTGCTGTTTTACAGCTGGGTGACTAGTGATACGATTAAAGAAACACATAAAACCCTTGCAAAGATACTTGTCAATTTGGGATTTTCTAGACACAGCTCATCCCAAAAAAGCCACAGCACACAACACATGGCAATATGAAAAACACAGCAGAGAAGGGGAAAAAGAATAAAAATAGCAAAATGGCTATAACTGAACTAATGTATATTGAGAATATGCAAATATGTTTTATTTCATATTGGCTGTTAAGCAGCATACAGGAGGCAACATTAGAGAACTGAGCTGCAGAAGTTTTAGGAGGAGACACAGGTGTTTGAAATAAACAAGAAAGACTCTCTTCATGGTAAATTGGAAGAAGAGGCAAGAGCAGACACCAAAGAATCATTTTTCACCATGATCTTTCTGTCGTTCAGGACTTAGTGACTGTAGACACTGCTAAAATACTTCTTTTTGCATCTTGCTGAAATGCTGTCCCAGCAGCAGTCCAATAGGATAAAAGGGCGCTCAAAATTGCAGCCACAATTTAAGCTCACTAACCATTCTGTTGTTCTCCAAAGGTTTCCATTTTATTACAGAAATGTTTTCACATGGAAATGACTTATGTGTACGAGGAGAAGCCTCTCTCCTGAAGAAGATTATGGCAATACATCAAAGAAAACCCAAAAGAAAGCATCTGGTTGCCCAAAAGAATACTGTGTTCTAACTCCCCTTTTATTGCATTTTTTCCTGTTTCTTTCTAATGGTAGATTGATACAGTCAAAAAGGGAAAAACAGTGAGAAATAGGAACAAGGAGCACTTCAAGGAAAAAAGGTTAATTGCAGCCCAAGAAACGATGCAAGGAATGTGAAGAATGTCAGCAAGTAAATAAATCAATAATCTACAGTTATCATCTACATGCCTGAACTACCTTGAAAGCAAGGATATTTGCCCTTTACATTCCTGTCAAGAAATCTGCAAGAAGCCTCCCCCCAACAGCAGCAAACTCTGTTTCTGCCAGCACCCTGGTGTCAACAGCTGATTGCAAGGGAACCTTTCCCAGGGGAGTCTGCACTACCTCTTTTAAGAGATTAACAAAATGAACATTAATAACAAAACACAAGATTGCAAATATCTTGGACCAGCCCAGAGACATTAACAATCTGAAATTAATGTTCTGATCATTGCAGTTTGGTTGAAAAAAGCCCTCAAGGTCATTGTCAATTGCAAGAGTGGTGCACTAGGTTCTCCCACTCACCACTGCTCTCTAAAACATACTGGAGCCTAGCAGCTCATATAGAATAAAAGCATGGATCAATAAAGCCAGAAGACTAATGTGGTTTCAGAGATGTATTTCTTCACAATGGTATCAGCATACTACAAAGTTTTACAGACGAAATGGAAGCTGAGCAAGAGATGAAAGGACATAAATATCAGGACTTCTTAACAAGTTGGGAATATTCTGGATTGTTAATGGAGAAAAATAAACAAACAACAAACAAATGAAAAGCCAAATCCTAACAATCCCAAAACAAAAAATAGTATACAACTAAAATCAAGGATATGGGTTAAGAAACATGGTACAAACTAAGTAGACCTGCAGAGCAGAACAGTGGGTGCTAAGGACCTTACTGACATCCATTCTACTCACATTTCCAGGGGGTTACTTCAGACTAACTGTAGGCTGATCCTGTGAATTAAGAATCTGCTAGAGGCTGAGATAAATAGCATAGTTTAGTTTCATCCATAAAGGAATCAGATCAACCTGTGGTGCAAACCAAAATATGGTAAATGGGGAATAACAGAAATTCAACTCAGAAGCATAATTCTGAGTGCCAGCACAATTTTACTGGAAGTTGCAATATGACCCTGCTACTATATATAAAAAAGTCTTGTAAGTTAAGTATCTAACTCTGTCTCAAATAACAGAAAAAACGGGATAGGATGATTCAACATGAGCATTGTGGCTTTAAAGACATTGTCTTTAAGACAAGTCTTACAAGACATAGCAGTAATTTTTAAAGCATTGCTTTGCCACAATAAATGTACAAGACCCACGGAAAATCATCACACAGAACTATTTCTAAACTGGACTTGCTTGGCTTCACACATATGCAGCATGCTTTTGCAACACTTGCTTTTGCAAATGAAGCCAATACAATATGATCCAGCAGCCGGGGGCATCTTATGTGACTCAAGAAATCTCTCAATGCTTATGAAAGGTAGCAACTAAGACAAGTCTGTTTTCAGTGCCATTCTACTGCCAAATGGGGGAAATCCCCCAACTGCCCACTTGTATTCAACAGACATTACTGTCATCTTTAAATAAAGGACACAACTACATCAAAAAAAAAAAAAGAGTAAGAAAATCTACTGTACCTGTATGCTGTTCTTCAATCCAAATTTGCAGATACATGAAGAGGAGTAGACCAGCTACTCCAAACATCAGTACAGACACAAAAACTTGTCTTGGGTTCATGACCGTAGCAGAGAGTTACTTTTCAGAAGGACACATGGCTCGCTTCTCTGAAATCTTCAGCATGCCTGCATCTTCTTCAGCATCTTCCCCTGAGACATCAACCTGGAATAACAAGAGAGGGAGCCAGTTCTTGTGTTACATTTTTATTCTTCATCAGAGACTGTGCAAACAGCATACTATATACAAGCTGGAACTCGTACAAGCTATTGCTTTCAATAGTTAGATTTCTGCTCACAATCTCAATGCTCCTTCTACTCCTGGATGAGTTCCAAGTGTTTCTCAAGGTGGCTGCAGAAAACACTCCACCTCCATACCACCAAATGTTGCCTGCTGTTGTTAACGGAGGGAAGTGATATCCACAGTGAGATGCCCAGGTGTCACACCAGTACACCTGTGACAACCAACTATCACAGCTGAGCAGCTACAGCAGCAGCTGGAGGCATCCTGGGTGGCCAGGCTGCACCCTGGTGCTGCCAGCTCCTTGTGATGGGCAACCCAGTGCCTCTGCTTCTGGACTGCATGACCCTGTGTACCCAAGGAACAATGCCTGCAGTCACCCCTATAACAATTCCACTCACAGTGCCTTGGCATCAGTTCAGCCTATGCTTCCGGGAGTCATGCTTTGATATTTACCCTTAAACATGAATCCAAGTTGAGTTTTGCAGGTGTCATTGTAAGATGATACCAGTAATGCTGCAGAAAGGAAATATATGGATCATCTTTTTACTCAGCTATTTTGCAACTTAGGGAGGACTTGCAAAAACCCAATTCTCACCACTAAGTTCAACAGAAATGAGACTGAATGTGAAATCTCACAAAAAAATTACTTTCTTGCACAGCAAAGGGCTCAGAAAAAATAAGTATTATACCTGATGCCCTGCATCTGCCAGAAAAGAGCAATAAAATTCAGTTTATAACAACAGAACATAGAAGACACTGTGGGTCATAAAAAAGCCAACTCCTTAACCTGAATCAGAATGCTGGAAGTATGTTACTAGAAGCTAAAAGTAGCTGTTGGAACTGATCTGGTCAGCAAAAGGAAAAATGTTAAAATCCAACAAAATGGAAACCCTTATAAGAACATATTGGATAGAAGTGTCTGGTAAACTCCTGCAAAGAACACAAGGAAAAACTCAAGCTTTTAAAGGAAGACATTTTACTGAAAAATACTTGCAAGAGAAATCCGCTAACAGAGCTAAAGCACGTGAGCATCCAAATAAACAGAAAAAGGAAATGAAGGCCATTTAAGAGTTACTCTGAAGTGTACAAGTGTTGTATGTTCCTTAAGTTTGCATTTTTAAATCAGTCAGCACTGTTACATCTATAATTGCTGAGTTTCACACACACACACACATAAGGCTTAGCAGGAACTCCCATTAAAAAATAGCCGCTGAAAGAATAAAGTAACTGTGTTCAAATGACACAAAAGATTACAAGAACAACAAAACTTCATTCAGAGCTTTCAAGTTTGTTTTTTTTTTTCCCACTTCTATGCCATTAAGACTACACACTGCTCCAAAGCAATACACTAGCCTGTAAAAACTGTAAATCAGAGTTTAAATATTAATGCTTTTATACACACTTGTTTTGTAGAAGGCAGCTAGACATTAACAGAATGTAAATGTTCCGTCTGAAGTTTGTTTTATGGCCATGAAGTATCTGGATTGAATCTGGAACATGGGAGGAAGATGGTTACGTGCTTTATTGCACCTAGTTCCTGCTGCCTTGATTCTGCAGAGATGGCACTACCTACGTGTTATATACATGTACCTGTTTGTAGCTACTGTGATAATGCACAGGATTGAAAGGAAGCAGTGAAGACTGGGCAAAACCAAAGAAAATCTCTTCACTAGCTATTTCCTCTTGCACCTTTCCCTACAGCGCTCTCAGCACTCTCAGACTTGCAGTCTTCCTTTTTTATGCCAAAACGTTTACTTAGGTCTCTGCACCTAACTTCAGTCATGCAGCAAAGGCACTGTTCGCATGTCTTTAGAAATTGCTCTGCTGACGAGACAGAAGCCTCCCAGCATAAGCAATGCTTCAAGAACCATTAGTCAAAGGACCAACAAATACAAACCTCTTTTGTTTTCCTCCAGACAAAAGCTGTGTTGTTCATGTAGAAAGACATTGACAGCATCTGGAATACAAACAAAAAAGCCGAATAAATAAGACATGGATGTCTGAATGAGTATCTTTGACAGAAATTAAGCAGACTGGAGGTACTAGAAAGCAGGAATCAGTTTCTTTCATAAAAGTTTGGGTTTATAACCTTCTCATAATAAAAAAGCTAGTGATACAGACACAAATCATGAATAGTGGCATGCTTCCAAACAAGCCCAGTTTTGTGATTTTATCATTTGTTTCCATCTCTGACTGCACAAAGCTCTTGCATTATCAGTCCTCCTTTCTGAGAACTAGTGTCCTTGATTGGGCAAGAAAACTTCTCAGGCCACTTGGATAATGCTGAAAACAAAGTATCTCACACCACTTCTCCATGAACCATGAACTTTTCCAACACATGCAGGCTGGCAGTGCTTCTCCCTCCAGCTACTTGCTCTCCTCATTCCTTATTGCCCAGCTCTTGTCACCACCAGGAGGGCTCACACACCTG